>JASDQU010276835.1:987-14792 GCA_032191745.1 Picea mariana
CGAATACCCAGGTACTAGAGAGTATCTTCCCGAGTGTTGTTCTTGGTGACACTATAGCAGTTCGGCGACTGATAGGTTTATCTAAAGAGGGCTTAAGGAAATCTAGGCCGATCTGTACACAGGTGTTGTCTGATGCGCTACCACTCGAAGGGGTACCAACAGGGGTTACAAGGGTGGCCAACAAATGTGCGCTTAAGAACCACTTGTATTTCCTGTGTGTATGACTCCCTCAACCATGGGTTTATGCGTGTAATGACAGATATCTGTGGCTTAAAGACACCGAAATACATCTCTACCCTGAAAAAAAAAAAGTACCCACAATTTCTGCCAAGGAAAGTGCTCTGATACCACTTGCAAGATACCAGATCTAATAAATATGAACAACAGAAATAAAATGCTAGGAATGGCATAATAACAGTAACATAACCAGCATAATCATCCAAAATAACACAGAAATAATATGAGAACAACAACTGAAATAGAAATTTGATTCAGAAAGCAATGTTCATAGGCCTCTTCGAGGGGGCAACCTCCAGTCAAGCAACGCTCTGTTACAATAATCTCCAAGATAGGGTTTTCATACCCCCAACCCTTATTTATACTAAATATGTCTATTAAGAGTAGCATCTAGAGGAATATCCTTCTAGAAGTGGAAGATTCTATTAGGTCTTCTTACATCCGCCTTATTCTATTTTATTGAAAGGCCTTATTAATATTGACCTTTATTACATCCGAATACATTGATCTACCTATGTGTGGGTTAGGACCTTAACAGATTGATATCTGTTGAGGATTGTTGCCTCATCTCAGTTGGTGCTGAGAATGTAAGATGAGTCTTGCATATAAAGTTGGTGCTCTTGTAGAGTTGTACTCTATTCAGTTGTTGCTGAAAAACCCCCAGATTGAAGTCAAAAATAAAAAGAAAAATTGTGCATACATCTTCTGTTCCTTGTGGAGATGATTTATTGATGATATATTTCTGATATATATTCACATCTAACTGATTATTAATGACAACAATGAGTAATGAGTAAATGTTGAATGCTAACTAATGAATTTTGTGTAAGAGGGAAGTTTTGGGAAAAAGATCCCCACACTCATTCACCCCCCCCTCTAAGTGTGGTAGGTGAGTCCAACATTTCTCTTGGATTGTAAGCTTATATTTTTTTATCCTTGGTAATTATACCAAGAATCAATTGGCGTTTTCACTATAGGCTTGTTCATTTAAAATTCTTGGTAAATCAACTTGGATTTTAAATTTTTGATTTGCATTTGGATTGTAAAACCACATCCATTCCTAACCTTTGCAAATCGATCAAACTCATCACATAACATGGGATTTTAACATACCTGGATCATACCCTGTATGTCGTTTTAGTTGGCAGGTTGATCTGAAATGCCTCTCATTACGAGCTAGGGTCTTGAGCCATGCTCTGTACTCTAAACATTCATTACCAGAAACGCCCAAATTTCATGACTGAAACCCCCATTGCTTATGTTATGGTTGCCCTGGTGTGTTCCTATTTTTGTTTCAATCATTTTAGCTTGGGATTACCTCCTACCACTACCATCTAAACCCACAGTTAGTTCGATTCGCTCTTGTTACAGTCTGTTAAATCCCATTTTTTCCTGCAAGAGACACGTTTTTGTGGGAGCGGTTTTGAGAACACTGTGACGAATTAGATCAAACCTTTGAAAACCCATTTCGGAAATGGGCCCTTTTACCTTCATTATGGGCAGTTTCTCCCAAAACTGGATCATTGCAGAGATATGTCTTGATCTTTGAGGGGAAATTTCTCATATTTTCCATTCCGATTGAGGTAAACGTTTTTTTTATTTTTATTTTTATTTTGCTACAACAATTCCTATAAAAACCTATGTAATGGATAAAACTATGATAGAAATTCACCTTAAATTCTCGAATGGTAAACCAGAGTCTTTGGATTAAAACCCTCATGAAGGGACAACACCCGATCAATCTTTGTGTGAACAACAGGATGCTAGTTCCAAGGTTATTAAAACTCCTGAACATGAAATTGTTTGCCAATCCAAAAACAAATAACCTCCCACCGTTTCTGAAAGACAACAAGGAATTTAAAGGTATCAATCTTAGGCCAAGTCTGGCAGTGGATAGTGGTAGTGTTTTAACACACAATCACACGCTTCCTCAACCGATTGCCCCAACTGTACATTGCGAGGTTTGTTCACATTGGATAGGTAAGTACTACACATACATCCCTATCCTTCAAGCTAATATCAAGGCTCTTACGGCTCAAAATGACTCATTAAAAAATGAAAACTGTGAACTCAAAGCCAATGCACAAAGTCAAGCAAAACGTTTGAAAAGAACAGGTAACATCATCATAAAAAACATTGACAGTGTCAAGGCTATGATGAACTCTGATATTTTGTGATTCGATTTTGTTACTGTTTAAATGGTAAGATTGGTTTGTTATGCTTTATTTGTTATTTTACTAAATCAATTTAGATTGACTTGGATTTGTGATATTAATAATAAGATTGGCTACAGAATTGAGAGATTATGTAGCCAAGTCAATTCTCATACAAAATTTAGAATATGTTAGTTGAATAAACATCTAATTTTCTTATTTCTTTTTCTATTTCATGATAGGATGTATCTTGTGGTGATCTCATAAGATGGAGCATGCTGGGCTTAGTGGATTAGATATCTATTTTTTCTTATTTTTTAATTAGGATAAAAAACTTTCATGGATTCTGAAAGATATAGTAGACTATGAGAGGCTTTAGACCTCCTATATTTGTAACTTCTGATCTATTTCAGATCTGATCCTATCTTAGAGGATAGGAGGTTTAGATTTCATAAACCTTTTAAATACTCCATATTTTGTAATGAAAAGCATCTTGGCCTGGGGCAGAAGATGGACGATTAATTCACATACTTAAATGGAACAACAATATGCATTTTGGCTTTAGCCTCTTCTAAATGGTCTTTTCATTTATGTTTTGTTTATCTTGATATACTAATAGGTTTTGATAGCTTTAAAATTCACGATCTATTATTTTTGGGGATAATTCTTTTATAAATATCGTCCATATTTGATGCTTTAGATATTAACAATGTGATCATCTATTCATCTTAAATGAAATGATTTCTCTTTAATTTTTAGTTGAATGATAAATTGCAATGTTGGTACAATCAGATTTATCTTAATGTAATCGCTTGTAATCTTAAGATCACAGGACCTATTCGTATCATCTATTCTATTATTAAAACTCAGCTGCCAATGCATGTTTTGAATATATTTACAATAGTCATAAAGTTCACTACAGATTTCTCTCTTGGACATGGCTGCGGGATGTACTTCATTCATAAGAATCTCAGATACATTTTGCAAACTGATATCAGGTTAGCTCTTTTATGTTTCTAATTTATGTCAATTATGCAATTAGTGAAACCAAGAAGTTTAGATTAGATTTTGACTATCTGTACATTCTGTGTTTCGTAGTCTAGTTAATTTCATATTAGCTCAGATTTGTAAAAGAAAAACAAAAAAAAATATTTTTTTTATGTGCTTTGTTTATCGACTTCTTAGAAGAAATCATATTTCACATTGATTGCGTAAGTTTCGATTAAAGCTTTCAATTTTTAAATGATGTACATAAGTGAGATTTGTATATTTTCTGCCTAAACACACCTACAACAATTATATTAGAACATATGTATATATATAATATAGTGTTTAGCAATTAGTTAGTTATTTCTTTTTTTTATTTGTTTTCTTTTAGGATTTTAGATTGGCTAGCGGAGCCATTAAACCCATCAGAACGAGTTACACCAAACGACTTGGGTTACTTAGACAACCCCGGACTGGACTCATTCTTGTAGTTGACAGACGGTCAATTTCACTCACCAACAAATGGCACTAGAAGGAGGGCCAGACTAACAAGATGGCCTTGTAGGAGCCTTTATTTCAAATGTATTCAATTTCCCCATGGCTCCCCAAATCAATGTGTTGGAACATGCTTTCCACTTCTCACTACCAATTATTCCCAACAAGACAACTAATCTCTTTTCAGAACTCACCTTTGATGGTGAAGGGAACACATCTGCAATAGACCATATTTCTAAATTTCTTTATAAATGTTTAAGACATAAGATCATTGATCCTAATGTCACATGCAAATTGTTCACTCTCACTTTCCGAGGTCGGGTTAGATGTTGGTTTGAATCTTTTTGGGTTAATTCTACTCATTCTTTGTCTAAGTTTGTAATTGATTTTTTATTAGATTTTAACAACTATGATTATGATGAATTAAGTGAAGAATTAAGTCGCTTAAGGAAAGAAAATGGTGAATCATTCAATGATTTTTCAATTAGGTTCATTCATGTTTGTACTAGATTCCCTTTGAAAGAAATGTCTCTTTTTAATGTTTGGTTTGAGTATCTCGTTTCTCTCTCAGACAAGCAAGATCAATTAATGGTTAACCAATCTGAATTGAGCACTAACACTCAATCTCAAGATGGTTCAAATTTTGATGTTGATCTTGAATATTTTGAAGCACCACAATTTTTGTCAACTTATTTCATTTTGGAAAATCATGAGCAACATCATCTTTTACAAAATGCAATTGTCACCTCTAATCATTCTTTGTCAATGATGTCTCCTCCTGTGGAAGAAGGAACCTTGACTTTAAAAGATGAAAGTTGTCACACTCTCATAGATTTTATAACTGTTTCTAAAGTAAAAGAGGTCGAGTGTAAAGTTGATAATCATATAGATGATAAATCTTCCCCTAATTTAGTTGAACAAATACTTGATCAATCAATAGGAGACAAAATCATTAGTCAGACTATTAATCAACCTTCTATCTCTAGTGATTTGCCCTCAATTTTTCCCCTACATAATGAACCAAATTGTCTCTTAGAAACCGTCTCGTATTCTTTGGAAGAGAATACAATAGAGGTTGATCAATTTATACAAGAAGAGGGGACAAAACCATATTTCGAAATTATTATACCTATCATTTCAAGAGATGCATTTCATCTCCTCAATTCTTCTACCTATTATTCCTTGTACCCTGATATTTTTTATTCTAAGGTTGTGCGATTGCATGTTCCATATTACCTTGGAGAGAATTCAACATTATATAATCAGGGACAAAGAGATTGTCGAATAGAAGATAAAGAGGGAAATAATTTTTCCCATCAACATGTTAATTTTTATTCTCATCAATTATCCGTGAGTAAATCAAGAAATGATTTGAAAGAGTCCAAAATTGCATCTTCCATTGATTCCTCTCAATTTGCATTTCAAGAAGGATCTAAATTTTTCCATGATCAATTATTTGAGGTTGGAAAATATAATCAGCCAAATATTACTACCAATGATGATTATTCAAAAATATTGGTCATTCCATCTAGTTCACCTCAAATAGTTAACCTTGAAATATCTAAGCTCAATGGAAAGTTTCAAGAAAATGAAACACTTATTTTCCAATCGAGAATCATGATTAGTTCTCACCATATTGATCCGACCTTTTTACAAGATTCTTTCCTTGATAGTATAATACTTTATTCTCATCGGGAATATTTGTCACATGTGAATTATTTCAAACAATCCCATGCGAGTAATTGCATGTATCATGATAGTATTGTAGATTGGTTGAAGTATTTATATCTCGAAAAGTTTCCAGGTAATGGTAAGATTACCTTCACTTTATTTAGAGATCAAGGAGGTAACTTTAACACACTCATTTTATATCCTTCGGATGGAGAAAATATGGAACGAAGAGAAAATTGTCGGGAGGATGGGGCACTTCAGTTTAGGCCGACGGTTATGTCGAGTCCTCGTAACTCTCACAACCTTCATAATCTCATTTTTTCATATTTTTTTAACCCATATAATGACAAAATTGTCGACTGGCTAGAGGATTCATACAACAAGAATGTTCAAGGGAATGGTAAGATCATGCTTGCCTTGTTTTTAAATGATGACGATAAATGTGAGTATGATATATTTTTGTCATTTTTCGATATACTACTATTCTTGTTAGTAATATCTAATTTTGTTTCTACTGTAGGATTGGAGTTACTCCGATGGCTACATTGGAAGAATGACTTCACGTAGTATTCTGATTTGTTTAGTAGTTAAAGTAGGTTTAGGAGTAGGTTTTCTTTTAGTTTTATTTCTCATTGTTTCTCTTTGTATTAATGCAGTCATGAACACAAGTGGGCGCACCAAGAGAAACATAATATGACTGTTGTCATGGAAGTCTGCTTGATCCTTTTCTCTCTGCTTTGTTGAATATTTCTTTTCAAAGCCGCAGTATTATTATGAAAATTTTAAATGGAAAGTAAAGAGATAAATAAATCTGAACTGTAAATTCAACCCTGACCCAAGGTACCATGAGTAGGACTGCATTCATGTCAATGAGGATTTTTCTATTTTCTTTCAGTCTCTCAAGAGATATTTCGCGTGATGTTTTAAAATCCACCTTTGTAAATATTTTTTCTGTTTTGATTTACTTTTGTTTTCTTATTTTGGTTCTTTTCATTTTTGCTTGTTTTCGCTGCTTCCTAGTTAAACTTATCTCTGTGTCACCTTTTAGTTTGTGAAGGGAAACTAGAATGCCTCATTATGAAGCAACATTTAAGGTCTTTTCAGAGCATCAATGCTGTAAATTGCTGAAACACAGACTAGCTAAAAAAAATTTATGTTCAAAGCAGGTCTTTTGGTTTCACTTTATAATTATGAGCAAACATGACCATCTTTAAAGCTTTTTACGTTGTCCTTGCTTTTAAAGAAAGAAACTCAAGTATGCCTTCCTATCCTTGAAAAATTAGTTTCATAAGAAAACTAATTTTCAGATCATAATAAAGGTTACCAAGCGAAAAATAAAAGGCTCGAAAATGTCAAGTGTTCTGAAAACTAAAATTTTCAGCATCACCCCGCTCTTCTAAATATCATTAAATTTATGTCAGATTGTAAATAATTTCTCAAGAATTGTGGGAAGTGTTTGTAAACCCGCCGAGATACTGAACAGGTCTACTGGCAGCGGGTAAATGCATGAATGATACCAAGACAAGTTCGTTGGGGTACTGAACAAGCCTACTAGCAGCGAAGCAATGTTGGGTTCAAGAAATTTATCACGTATAAATTTTGATGTTGGTCATAAGTGCCCTTCATTTTTATTTGAAAATTCTTGGATAGGATAGAGGTGTCAGAGTGGGTTAATTGGCATCCCTGCTGAGGTGATGGACACCTACTGGCAGTAATGGCCTTGTCAACAGTATCAAAGACAGTGGATTAGATATCGTTGCTCTTGTAATTAAAATTTGTCACCTTATTTCATTTGGATAGGAAGATATCTGAAGTTGGACTGTGTAATGATTGTCAAGATGCTTGATGTCCTTCAGTTGTTCTTTGAGCTGTAATCATTCTAAGCAGTCCTAACATGAACTCATTGGTGACGCAAAGATAATTTCTTCTCCCAATAAGTCACCATTGTTGGCAGCCCTACATAATTTATTTTTTTTAAAGTGACAAATGACAATTCTTGTAGCTGCCAACACCTCCTTCTGTAAATATTGCTATTGGAAGGTGATTATTCGGTTGTAAAAAGGATGTTTTGATTGTTCCTATTTCTTTTTATCTTGCGTTTCCATGCTTCATTCATGACTGAAAGCATGAATGAAGCATTAAAATGGAAAATCGTATTGCAATWTTGTTGGAGGCTTGGTCTTTAAAAGGGTCAATGTGCTTACACCTCTTTTGATGAATGTTGTTTTGMTTTGAGMTTATCATATATCAATGAAACACTTATTTTGAGTTGCTCTTGGATTGTAARCTTATATTTTTTATCCTTTGTAATTATACCAAGAATCAATTGGCGTTTGAACTATAGGTTTGTTCATTTAAAATTCTTGGTAAATCAACTTTGATTTTAATATTTTGATTTCCATTTGGATTGTAAAAATGCATCCATTCCTAACCTTTGCAATTCGATCGCACTCATYACATAACGTGGGAATTTAACATACCGGGATCATACCCTGTACATCGTTTTAGTTGGCAGGTTGATCTGAAAGGCCTCTCATTACGATCTAGGGTCTTGAGCCATGCTCTGTACTCTAAACATTCATTACTAGAAATGCCCAAATTTCATGACTGAAACCCCCATTGCTTATGTTATGGTTTCCCTGGTGTGTTCCTAGTTTTGTTTCCATCATTTTAGCTTGGGCATACCTCCTACCACTACCATCTAAACCCACAGTTAGTTCGATTCACTCTTGTTATAGTCTATTCAATCCCATTTTTGCCTGCCAGAGACACGTTTTTGCAGGAGCATTGTTTAGCACACCGTGACGAATTAGATCAAACCCTTGAAAACCATTTTGGAAATGGGCCTTTTTACCTTAATTGCAGACAGTTTCTCCAGAAACTGGATCGTTGTAGAGATATGTCTCAATCTTTGGAGGGACATTTCTCAGATTTTCTGTTCCGGTTGAGGTAAACGTTTTTTTTATTTTTATTTTTATTTTTCTACAACAATTTCTATAGAAACCTCTATAATGTTTAAACCTATGATAGAAAATCCCCTTAATTTCTCGAATGGTAAACTAGGTTCTTTGGATTAAAACCCTCCTGAAGGGACAATGCCTGATCAGTCTTTGTGTGAACAACATGATGCTAGTTCCAAGGTTATTAAAACTCCTGAACATGAAATTGTTTGCCAATCCAAAAAAAAATAACCTCCCACCGTGTCTGAAAGACAGTAAGGAATTTACAGGTATCAATCTCAAGCCAAGTTCAGCAGTGGATAGTGGTAGTGTTTTAACACACAATCACATGCTTCCTCAACTAATAGCCCAAGTTGTACATTGCGAGGTTTGTTCACATTGGATAGGTCAATACTACACAGACATCCCTATCCTTCAAGCTAAGATCAAGGCTCTTACGGCTCAAAATTGTAACGACCCTATTTAAATGAATACTTAAAGATTATAAAGAAAAAATAATTAAAGAAAGCAAGTGTGATTACTTAAGTAATACTCTAACTACAAACCACATTTAATGACCTGAGAAATAAATTTAAAAGATCAATAAAAAAATGTTAAAAAAATGGTTGCGTATGCAAAGAGGGAGCCTGATAGTCCTGAGAAGATAAAAATATTAATGGAAGGAGTATGGAGGGGGACGGGGGTGGTTGTGAAGTAAAGGCATGAGTCAGTCGAGAGGAATAAGGGGGGGAAAGAGGGGGATGTGCGCACCATTTGTCAGGGGGGGATGGTTGCAGATAACGGTTTTGCTATCTGCAGAGATCCGAGAGCTTTACTGTGACATGTGTGCTCAGATTGAGGCATGAGATTTACTAGTTGTGACATATTGATCAGGGAGGCACCGAGTTGCTGGAGGTTTTGGGCACGGGGGCCAGGATATCTGTAGATATCCTGGAGCTAGGTCGTTTTCCTAGTTGGCAGGGTGGATATTAGTTTTGGGCAGTTTTTTTGTGTCTGTGGCAGGACAGGACTGTGTAGCAGAGAGCAAGGCAGCAGGCAACATAAATTAGCATCAGAACCAGGTACTTTGTCAAGTTATGTATTTATTTCTTTCTGCCATGAAATCAGTATTTATTGATAAATCTAAGCTACTGAAGTTTCTGTTATGAAAATCAATATTATTCTTGAAAGTTATTATTTCAGTTTATTTCATAAAATGCTTATGAGACTTAATGGTGTTTGGAAATATATGGGCATTACATATGGTATCAGAGCATCTTAGTTCAAAATCTGGGCCTAAGGGCCAAAATCCCAAACGATTAACTCCAGCCACGCTTAACCTGTAAGAAACACACAATTATTTGTGTCTTAATAAATTGTGTCGGGCAACATTCAGCTTGACCAAACAGGACTGATACAGTACCCGAAAATGTACTCAGGTAGTATCCCTTCATTATCCAAGAAAATGATCTCATAAGATGTATCACAAGCAACTGCTTTAGGCAATATCCTGTAACTGGATTATGTATGGTTACTACAGTCCTGGTTTGAATATTCAATGGAACGCCCTTTAAATTAAGTGGCGGTAGACCAKATAATTTGAAGGTTCACTTCCCACAAAATGACTAACCTTAAAACAACCTGAATAAAGCAATTAAGCACAAAAAACAGAGATGATAACTAATTTTATTTTGAGCAATACTTGACAATGAAGTTTCAGGTAGAATAGACACCTGAAATCGATGGAAATATTGAGGGAAAGCTTCTGTCGAAGGCTTGAAGTGGGAAAATTTTTAAATAATGCAAAATCTCACGAACAATAGATCAATATAAATTTTACCGTGCCAAGGAGAGTTGTCTGTTACACGGGAGAACAGATCTGCGCCGTCAGATCTTGAGAGAAATCCAGTCAGTCGTCAGATCTAGAAAAGTTGTGCGGGGTTTAAGCCCCAGCGTGCATAGGAGGAGTCCTGGAAAATTCATCGGGAAACCTAAGCCATCGGGGTTTTGTTAAGTCTGAGAATCAAGACCGTGTGGTTCTCAAAATCCCAAGAACGAATCCTGGCCGTTGATCTCAGCAGGACACGTGTCATCATCTTGGGGAGGCATCGAGATTTTGTTATCAGAAATCTTAGGAGTGTAGAACTGTTGCATGTTGAAATCGTAATTCACGATTTTTCGATAAGATCGGAGCCGTCCAAACAGTAGTGACGTGTGTCGAAAGATCCCGGAGAGTCGTGAAATCGGGGTTTCCGGAGACGAGAGACTTGTGCAGATTGAAATCGCGATACGCGATTTCCCGATCAGATCTGGACCGTCCATTGTGCGTGATGCGTGTCAAGAGATCCCAAAGAGTTGTGGATCGAGAAATCGGGGTTCTCGAAGACAAATAAATTGCATTTTTGGGAATCACGATCGGCGATATCCTGAGAGTGACGTAAGCATTGTGGGACCACCAGGGTTAGGGTGGTGGACAGGTGTCGCGTCACACCGAATGATCGCAGGTCGGAGTTCGGGAAAATGCAAGTCCCAAAACTTGTAGGTGTTGGATTCGCGAACTCACGAACTCCGATACACCGAGGGAGGATAGGTGTCAAACGTCAACTCCCGTGAGGTCAACGACGTCTACCATCGGGGATCGGGAGTCAGGGATCCGTGAGGACGGAGAATAGCAACAACACAAGTGTCGATTTCCCGACGGGAAAAAAATTCCCGATAAAATCAAGGAACCCCGAGAATTGATCTGAACCATGCATCATTTCTGACGCGTGTCAAAACCCAGGAGAGAGTCAGAAATCAGAGTATATAGGCACACAAAAATTATGTCACACGAAATCGCTATACACGATTTTCCGACGAGATCTGAGCCATTTATTCTGAGGACACATGGCAATTATCGGAGCCTTCGGGAAAGGTCCCGATGGGAGGTCGTCCATTAGGCCATCGAGAATCGGGAAATCGCGAATCCCGTGGACAAGGTATCTATGCATAATGAAATCGCGAAACGCGATTTCCCGATGGGTCAAGGGATAACGGGGCCCACGAAGGGGTCAACGATGGACACGTGGCCGGTTATGCCACAGAATTGTGTTAAACACTTAAACCTTCGTCAAAAGGGCATTAATTAATTAAAAGTTTGATCAAGGATTAATCACATCATGCATCGGGAAATCAGGGATTCCGTGGACGAGCGGTTCATGATAGTAAGAATCGTGAAACCCTGAATCCCAATTAGGATAAGACCGCAGTCACATGGGTGCAGGTCACGTGGACCTCGACATAGCCAAAACGGGGTGAACGCAAGGAATAGGCGCATCAGGTATCAGGATATCGGAAATTCCTTGGACACAGGATTCATGCAATGCAGTATTACGATATCTGAAACTCCGATGTGGGATACGGCCGTGGCCCTGGGATATAGTGGTCATATGGGCCAAAAAGGCTTAGCCGAAGGGCTAACGCACAGGGTACCGCATCGGTAAATTGATAGTCAGGAAACTGCAAGGGAAGGGGTTCGTAACAACGAAAATCGGGAAACCCGAAACCTGATAAGGACAAGACCGCGGCCATGAGGAAAGGTCACGTGGACCACGGGCTTAGCTTGGAGAGCTAAAGCGCTAGGAGCAAATCGGGGATCGGAGAATCGTGAGTCCTAAGGACTTGTGAGGCTTGACATTGAGAACCTCGAAACTCCGATGAAAGATAGGGCTAGGGTCACATGGAACGCCGGTCATATGAGATGGGTGTCTAGCCCGAAGGGCTAGCACATAAAATGCCATATCGGGAATTTGTTGGAATCAGAATTCTTGACATTGGGGAATATGAAACCCTGAAGCCCGATAACAGGATTCCTAAAGGGAATTTGGGTGCGGTCCCAGGGAAGAAAACACGAAGAAATGGGAAGACCTGAGGGTCGGATATTGACTGGTGACACCAGGGGAAATTTGCAGAGACGCTCGGCTCGGTTGATGAAGATGAAAAATTCTGTATACACATATAACAATATATATATGCTTATAGCTATAAGTTTACACAGGCGAATGAATTTTGTTCGAAAGAAGAAATCACCATTTATTACCATCGTGTAAGGAAGGTCTATGCAAATTCTTGATACGAATAACCCTGCATTCTTCATGAAGGTACTGAAACTATGCACCACATGCAGAATGAATCGTACCTCTTACTGTAGATGAGGGCGAGCTCCACAAAATGTACAGACAAGGGACTGGTTCCCATAGATTCAAGGAGACTGGACTCCATGTCCTGAATCTTATCATGGGCCATATCAAAATACTTTATTTCTGCAAGACGAACTGGTAAAGTGCTCTGAACTACGTTGTGAAGGTGAACCATGGCGGGAGAATTTTGAAAACCTTAGAGCAGAGCAGAGGCAAAGCTGTGGTGAACAAAGACTGATGAGAGGAAAGACCCAACAAGGGAGAAAGTGGGACAGAGAAAAAACGCGTGGAGTATTGAAAGGTTGACAGGTGTATAAATTAGGATATGAGGGAGCTTATGAAAGCCAGACGAGCACATGGAACCCATGCGTGCCTGAACCCTTGTGAGGACGTTAATCATTTTTATATATATAGTCAAAATGTTAAAATAATTTAAATTAAATAAAATAAATTAGTATAAATAATATGTATATATATAAGGTCAAGATAATTCTTATTATTAATTTAAGCTAAATTAAATTAGTATAATAATATTCTTTTTAAAGTTAGTTAATTAATTAAGTGTAAGGTTAGTCTACCTTAAATATATTTAATGATGATTAAGAATTAGACTGGTGATGCATGCACTAGGAAGTGACGAGTAAAGCACAAGGCTAATGTAGTCACAGGGCGAGGGAACCAATAATTCTTTTTGCAAGAACGAACAAACCAAGCTTAGATGCTGAAACCTGACCCAAACTGAGCCAATTCCCCTGATGGAGTAATGTCTGTTTACAGACAAGTAAAGAAAACTTACGCCCAACCCTATTTCTAAGTTTGAGTAGCACCAATATGAGACGTCCTTGAACTCACCCGGACAATTTTGGGTGATTCAGGTTAAGTCATACAAGATGGTCAGGATTCGAAGGGGTCGAGGCAGGGGAGCGTCGTCACGAGCACCACCGACGCCACCCACACCATCAACACCACCAACACCACCAGCACCAGCACCACCATCGCCCGAACTATCCCTCATATTGCGCTCGTTGGAAGCCATTAACGAGACTTTAAAGGGACGCCAACCAGCAGGGACTGAAGTGGAACCTCCACCATCTGGAACAGGTAATCCAGAAGCATCAAGGAACTCAAGGGGGGAATTTCCACCT
>JASDQU010276837.1:0-14952 GCA_032191745.1 Picea mariana
CTCAGCCTCTCTGGCAGTTGAGACTCTTCATCTTCTCTGTGACAGTCGAGCTCACCTTCTTTATTTTAGTTACAACCTCAATCCCATGCAGCTGTCAATCGCCTCCACGAGTCATCTTCATTCCACTGGTAGACTCCATGTGACTCTTCGTATTCCTTGTAGATCACACCGAAGTCTCTTCGCATCCTATGGTAGAAACCATCAATGGTTACTGGCAGTTTCACTGTGTCATGCAACAGTAGCCCTCCGATCTTGTTCAAGTTCACCTGCACCATTGGATTAACTCTAAAGAGTATTCTCATTCTTTTTCTCATTTCGCACTTTTGCTGCGAACTTATGATCTTCATTGACCCTGATCGATGGTTCATGATCTTGATGAATCAACGGTCCTAATCCCCTCGCAATCTCGCATCTCGTGATTTCTGTGAAGGAGGTTCTTGTCACTCCAAGTCACGATAGGCGAGGCTCCGAGATGGAGCTCAGATCAACGGTGCACACCTTTTGGTGTATTGACGGTCAGGATCTTATTTTGATCTCGCATCTCGCGATTTTGGTGGTTATGTTTCTTGCCTTTCCAAGTCGGTGAGATGACGATATTTCACCACGTGTGATACCCCACGTAGATCCAACGATCCTCCTTTGATCTGGATCCGACGACTGTCCTTCTCTCGCTACCTTGCGACCTCGCAACTTGGAGTGCCAAATGTTTGGACTGTCAACCTGTGAACTCCCGAGTTCACGAGATCTCTCGATCTCTTGCCACCTTTCCCCCCAGATGAACGGCTATAAATCTCTTGCCACTTTGCCACCTCGTGTCCTCGCGCCTCGCGACTTTGAACACCCAATACTTGGGCCTTTATCCTGCGAACCCCCAAGTTCGCAAGATCTCTCCGATCTCTGCCACGCATCCTTCATAGATGGACGGTCCTGATCTTCTCGCCACTTCACTGCTTCACGACCTCAAAACTCTGATATGAGCTGTGATCAACGGTCCCAATCATTTCTGGATCTGATGGTCCAGATTCAATCACGAGTTCACATATCGTGAAATCGGGGCTTTTGATGTCAAGTGACTTTGTCATTTCAAAGTGTCAATCCCCGATACGCCATGTAGAGAATCAATGGTCCAGATCACTTCTAACTTTAACGGCTGCGATTAACTCACGAGATTGCATATCGCGATTTCAGAGTTCTTGTTGTCAAGTGAATTGGACATTTCAAAGTCCCGATCCCCGATTCTCCGACGAAGCCTTCTGTCGAGCTTTGTTGCGCGTGTTTTCCTCAATGCTGTTCCTCCTGAGCTTTCACGTCTGAATCCCCAACGGATTTTATCCTTCTTATCCTGCCATCTCCACTGTTGTACTTGCCATCAATGACAAGCATACGCTACTTGTTAAACATTTGCCAACAAACCATATATTTGAGGATGTTCGAGATCTTCCTTGACTGTTGGATCTACGCCGTGGTCATTTTGGCACTGACCACTCCAGGAGTAAAAAGGAAACTAAATATCCAAACTCCTGAATGCCAAATTCGTGAAGCGATGGAGGTCGTAGATCTATGACCTACATGGGCTTGTCTTGATTGTGAGATCAAAGTGTATTGGAAGGTTGTTGGCGGGAGTTTAGACTTCGAAGCTCTGGTTGATTTCGTAGGTAGGGGAGGCTTCCAGAGGTTGTCGGTCTGGAGTGACATGGTACACTGACATCACTGAGGGTGACATGGACTCATGTTCAGAATTCCATGTGTCACCTTGATTCATGATTTTTACCGACCTTATATGCCAATTGGAATGTGGCATGTGTGTCCCATTGATAGGGCCACATGTCATCCCTGTCCTTTGTCACGTCTCAACCCCCTAACACATGTTCACATGGCCTAATAGATGGTGGAATATTGAGGGCACTGGGAGTTCAGGATTTTAGGAAACTTGGGATGCTGGAATGCTGGGGTTAACAGGCTGAAGGCCCGAACCTAACTGTCCCTACCTCTGCATTTAATGTGCCACCCCGTGTAAGTGTGTACCCTTCGAGAGTCTGGGGTTTCAAAACTCTAGAGGTTTGGAGTGGTATATTGGATAGGTCAAAAGGGACGAAGGACCGGATTTACTTTCCCGCTCCTGCAAGCAGTAAATATAATTTTAATATAATTAGTTAACTAAGTGGGACCCTCTCTGTAGATTTGGAAATCGAGAGTTTTGGGGTATATTTATAAGAGCACGAGGAGGAACTTTCACCAAATTCCAAATAATTAGGTGCTTATCAAAATTAATACTCCTAAGTAATCCTCTGAGTTATTTAGTTATATTATAATATAATTCAATAGAATTAATTATAATATGATTAATGAAATAACAAATTGGCAATGTTTAATTAAATTAATAGACCTATAAGAGATAGACAAGCGTCAACCTCAAGTTGGGAAAGTCCTTGTATGCTATGTTGAGGTGGCATGCCATATGATAGGGAGCCACGTGGATACCACCTGACGATGAGAGACCCTAGTTGGTAAAGGCATAAATAACTTTGAAGGGCCATAACTTTTGGTCTAGATCTTGGATCTAGACAAATTTATAGTCCTTGGAAAACCCTCATCGAACCAAAGACAATGGGACCCTAGTTACAGGAATTTGAGGTGATTAAGAAAAGTGAAATTTTTATGCCCCATTCCTTAAAAAGGTACTTTAGGGGTCAGGTGTCTGACAAAGTGGTATCAGAGCACGAAAAAAACACTTGGCCTACTTGGGCTCATGAACGAGTCACATAAAAATATTATTAGAGAAATTTTAAGGGGTAACACCCTATCTTACCCCATTCATAAGAAACGTTATGTTGTTGTTATATGTTTCAAAAATCTGAACTATGTGTTTCTAGTGTTCCAAATAAAGAAGCTTACTTCACCTTACAAATTGTATGTGATGTTCATAAACTAGTAGATAATTAACTAACACAAAATGTTTTATCAGCACTCAAGTAGTCAGTGGACAATATGAAAACTACAACGTAAAGGATGGTGACACACCATGAGTTGGGGGAAATATCTCACAATAGAGAAGAAGAATCTGATGAAAGAAGGGTGGTGGAAACCCCTCCATATTTGGTTGAAACTGTAGGAAGCTTCATGGTGGAATTACAGAGTTGTAAGGATGAAAATGAAAGGATGATAAAAGAACAGGAAAAACAAACTAAAATTAATGCAGTCCTGCTGCAAAGCCAATCAGATATACAAAGGCAACTGCAACATGGACCAATGACTAGTAATGTGGACAAGCATCATACTAAGAAAACCCAAATTCCACCTGAGATACAAAAGCATGGTCCCTAAAGTGGCCACACAAGGAGGAGCACCTCAAATAAGGCCCAACATGGATCTAAGAGACACTCAACGGAATAATCCTCGAGTGATGAAACTGACAACTCCAAGGAATTGTCTAGTAGTGAGACTAGTTTACACTTCCATAGGAGAGGAAAGAAGAGGAAACATTCCAAGAGCCATAATCCTGAAGAGTTTAAGAAATCCAAACCACCCACCTTTGATGGAGAAATTAAAAAGGGGGAAGAACTAGAAGTTTGGCTACTTGGCTTGAAGAAGTACTTCAGAGTCCATGACTACTCTAAGAACTTAAAGGCCCAAATATCCATTTTCAACTTGAATGGAAAGGCCTCCATTTTGGGAGGATCTTAAGAATGTGAAAGGAATCCATGAGAAGGACTTGTCATGGAAACAATTTGAGAAATACTTCAAGAAGAAGTATCTATCTGAAAAATACTTTGATGGGAATACCAAGGAGTTCTATGAACTCAAGCTAGGACAACTCACAATAGATGAGTATATCAACAGATTTATTGAGCTGATGAGGTATGTGCCCTACATAAAGGATGAAAAGGTAAAGATGAAAACATTTATTAGTGGACTGCCTCAGTCCTTCCAGGATAGAATTGAATTTGATGAACCAAAGACTTTAGAAGATACTATCCGGAAGGCAAGGTACTACCATGAGCAATTCAAGAATAAGGTAGAACCTTGTCAGGACTAGAAGAAGAAAAGTAATTTGGGATTCAAGAAGAAGGGGTTTAAATCCTCAAGATTTAAGAGTCATGGGAAAATCTCTAAGATGATCCTTCCTACTAAAAGTGTATATCAACATAATTTTCCATCTCAAAGTGATAATAAACCCTTTGGAACGACCCCAGGTAAGACTGATAATACCAAGAGAGAACGCTTGAAATGTTGGGGTTGTGGAGAAGAACATATGCTGAGGGACTTCCCATATAGGAAACAGGACAATAGTAAGGTCTACAACATCCGGGAGGCTACCATAGTCAATGATGTGGCTAGGATCATGCCACACATTTATGCAACTTTGGATAATATACAATATGACCACCAAGCTTTAGTGGTGGAGATGGAAGGTATGATTTCCAACCAACTAGTTTCCATTTTGATTGACCCTAGTTCTAATCTGAGTTATGTTCCCCCTCAACCTATTGAGAAATGTAAATTACATCAAGTAAAACATGCTAAGTCATGGCTGGTACAACTAGCCATGGAACCAAAATAAAGGCCACAAAGGTCATACTAGCATGCTAATTCATTATGAATGGATTACCCACCCAAGAAACCTTAAACATGGTCCCTTTAGGATATTATGACCTACTATTTGGCATGGACTGGTTGGATTCCCATAAAATCAAGTTGGATTGTTACAACAAAACTTTGGAGTGTGAATACGAATAAGGGATAAAAACAACCCTACAAGGAATTCAAAATCATGTCTCGGTGAGACAAATATCAACCCTTCAAGTAAAGAAGTATTGCAGAAAAGGATGTCCCTTGTATGCAATACAAGTGTTGAACTCTATTGAGAACAATAAACCAAGCCTAGAGGACCATCCCATAATAAGAGAGTATAAATATGTGTTTCCAAAAGAGGTACCAGGTATACCTCCAAGAGGGGATATTGACTTTTCAATAGAACTTGTACCAAGAGCGGTGCCAGTGTCGAGAACACCCTATAGAATGAGTACACCAGAGCTAGTTGAGTTCATACTACAACTAAATGAGATGTTGTATAAAGCCTACATATGGCCTAGTGTGTCTCCATGGGGAGCACCAACCTTGTTTGTGAAAAATAAGGATGGCACACTCAGGTTGTGAATAGACTATAGACAACTTAATAAGATGACCATTAAGAATAAGTATCCCTTACCAAGGATCGATAACTTGTTTGACCAATTAAGGGGTGCTACAATGTTATCCAAGATTTATTTGAGGTATGGATACCATCAATTCCAAATTAAGGATGAAGACATCCAAAAAACACCCTTTAGGACAAGATATGGGCACTATGAATTTGGGGTGGTTCCATTTGGGCTTACCAATGCACCAACCACTTTTATGTGCTTAATGAATAATACACTCAGTATGTTATTGGATAGATTTGTGTTGGTTTGCATTGATGATATCCTAATATATTACAAGAATAGGGAAGAGCATGAATAACATCTCAAGTTAGTTCTTCAAGTGCTGAGAGAACATCAACTCTATGCTAAGTTTAGTAAGTGTGACTTTTTTCAAAAACAAGTCCATTACTTAGGCCATGCTATTTTTGAAGGAGTGGAAGTTGATTATGTCAAGATCAAATCCATTATGGATTGGCCTACCCCAAAGGATGTATCTAATATCATATCCTTTATGGGCCTAGAAGGATACTATAGAAGGTTCATAAAGGGATTTTCCAAGATCGGTTTCCCAATCACCTCCCTTCAGAAAAAGGAAATTAAATTCATTTGGACATCAGAATGTGAAGAGAGATTCCAACAATTGAAATACCTTCTAACCAATGCACCTATGCTGAAGATTGTAGACCCAAACATGGAATTCCTTATGTGTACAAATGCCTACAAGGAAGGGCTTGGAGGAGTTCTTATGCAAGAAGGACATGTGATTTTCTACGAATATAGAAAATTGAATGAGCATGAAATAAATTATTTGACCCATGATTTGGAGTTGGCTTCCATAATACATTCTTTAAAAATGTGGAGGCATTACCTCCTAGGTAGAAGATTTGTGCTTATGACAGACCATAATGGGTTGAGATATTTGTTTGATCAACTAAAACTCAATGCTAGACAAGCTAGATGGATGGCTGATCTAGGTGGATATCAGTGGCCACCCACCTTTTCCAACTGGCTCAAAATGGTTTTCTGGCAATTTTGGCAATTTATTATTTTTAGCAGTTTTAACTTCTAAGGCCATTTTGAGGGCCTAAATGAAGGTTTTTTGGGATCGAGATTCTCAATGATATTCAAGGCATGATTGAGCCCCCAAAATGAATCTCTTCGATGATACCTTTCCAATGGGATATCATGTGCCTAAAACGGGGATCATATGAAAACGTTACGACCTCGGGAAGTTGATGTACTAACTTACCCAAACGGGGCCCACATGACTTTTGGTGCTTCATCTCCTAGGGTTAGGTTTTTGGATGTCTATGGTTTTTGACATTCTGGTTTATTGTAAAAATGCCCTCAAAGCCTCATTGTAATCATCTTCTTGCGAATGAGCACAACCGTCACATCTCTTCCCAGAGATAAGTTGCCACCATTCCAACGAGCTTGTTTCCGCTGCATTTTACAATTTCAACTTATTTTGTTATTGAATAGAAAACCAGTTTTATTGTATCTCTTTTGTTTTTTGTTAAGCACCTGTTAATAATCTGTAGTCATTTCATTCTTCTCATAAAATCTGGATCAATGGCTCTCCTTAGTGAGTTTGATTTTGAAATCAAACATATATAAGGAAAAGAAAATAGAGTGGATGATGCCCTTAGCAGAAGTATGAAATTGATTCACTTGGCAGATGTAAGCATATATGAAACAAACATCAAGGAGAGAGTCAAAAGTGCACAGGAAAGAGATGCATTTTTCAATACTGTGAAATCATACCTAGAGCAAGAGCCCACAGGGTTGAAGTATGAGGGCTATCAAGTGTTGAATGATGGCCTGATAACTTACCAAGGTATATTGTATATCCCAATTTGTGATGACTTTAAGAGGCTCATAATTGATGAACTACATAAAAGACCATATATTGGTCATCCTGGTTATCTGAAAATGATCACAACCACTAGGAAACTGTTTTATTGGCCTGGACTGAAAAAGGACATAGTTGATTACTTAGCTAAATGTCTAGAATGTCAATAGGTTAAGGAAGAACACCGACATCCAGCAGGGTTGTTGCAGCCCCTACCAATTCCATAATGGAAATGGGAAACCATCTCCATGGATTTCATCACAGGGTTACCAAAATCAACCAAGCAGAATGACATCATTATGGTATTTGTGAACAAACTGAGCAAGGATTCTCACTTTATTCCCACCAAGTCAACCTGCAAGGCAATAGATATTGCTAGTATTTTCATGAAAGAGATATTTAGGCTACATGGCATGCCTAAGGAAATCATATCAGACAGAGATACAAAATTTACTTCAAATTTTTGGAAATCTTTGTTTGTTGGTTTTGAAACTAAATTGCTATTTAGTACAGCCTATCACTTCCAAACTGATGGGAAGACAGAGAGGGTAAACCGATTATTAGAGTACATGTTAATGATGAATGTAATGCATCAACACAAGAAGTGGGAAGACTACCTACCACTCATAGAGTTTTCTTATAGCAATGGTTATCAAAAGTGATTGAAGATGAGCCCTTTTGAGGCCCTCTATGGTAGACAATGCAATATTACAATTAGTTGAAGTAACCCAGTAGACATAATTACACTCAGGATAGATATGGTAAAGGAAATGGAACAACAAGTAGTTCAAATAAGACATAATATGAAAATATCTCATGATAGATAGAAAAGCTATGCAGACAGAAAAAGGACTCCTAGAGAGTTAAAGGCAGGGGATCATGTGTATCTCCGAGTTAGGCCCAAAAAAATTCCCTTGAGAATGGGAACTCATGCCAGGTTGGCACCTCGATGTTGTGGACCCTTTGAAATTTTGGATAGAGTGGGACCTGTAGCATATAGACGAGCACTTCCTCCCATAGTGAAGGAACATAATGTTTTCCATGTTTCGTTATTGAAGAAATATGTACATGATTCTAATCATATAATTGATTGGTCTGTGATTCTGGTGGAACCAGAGGGAGAATTCCTACCAGATCCACAATGCATAATAGACAGAAAGGAAATCCGACTCAAGAAAAAAACTATTGCATAGGTCAAGGTGCAGTGGAAACACTTTGGTCCTGATGAAGCTACATAGGAAATGGAGCATGCCATGAAACATGCATACCCATTTTTGTTTACTTCTATACATATAGAACACATCAGCAGGTAGAACATAAAAAACGATGTTCCTTTAAGGGGGAGGGGATTGTAACACCCCTATTTCCCCCAGCTTGTAAATATAACTATAAATTGAAAAAAGACTATGGGCAGACTGAATATGTGTGGATGTTGGAATTGATGAACCTTTTTGTTATAAAAGGTAATGTATGTATTTTTTTTATAAATAAAATGGATAGTGTTGCATAATTTCTGAAGGGGATTGCCAAGATAGATCATGATGCATGAGAGAAATGGTGAGGGGAACCAACAATGGTTGAGATGACCCCCACCAGACCAATACCTTACTGGATTAAAATTATTCAGAACCAGAATAGTCTTCTGACCAAGAAATAAATTACCAGTTAGGTTGGTAGTGGGGAAGTCCTCTTCAGGAGTCAATAAGGAGACGGATAGAGTACCCATCTGAAAAAATTCCTAACTTGAACATGAAATGGGGATTTAGACCCATGAAATCTTGTTGAGGAAGAAAATAAAAGAAGGAAATTTGTGGGTAGAAGAAGAGGCAGGGGGATGGGTCGAGTGACCATTTAAAAAAAAAAAAGAGGGAGAGCATGTGCAACTCTCTAGTTCAGAAGGGAACTGAAAAACAAATTTTTTCTAGGTGTAGGAATTTACTGGGAAACGTTTTTAGTCCAAGATGATAAATGGGGTTACAGAGAAGATGAGTGACTGAAGAAGTACTCATTGTAGAACCCCTTGCTTGGTCCATAGAAAACTGATATGCCAAGTTCTCATGGGAGGAGGAGAGTGGCCTCTGTCCCTAACTGTTGTTGAACAAGAAGGAAGAGTCTCTCTCAGAGAATCATGATTTAGCTAGGGGGTGGCCAATGAGAAATCTGTACAAGAGTTGTTGTGCCTACGCTTGGGTGGAAAAGGGCACCCCTCTTAGTAGTTTCTTCATTATCTGGTTCCTTGATAAGTATTCTTATACTTTGTATGCTAGAATAGAAATGAGTGGTTGGATGTCTATGTTTATGAAAAAATTTGCATTGCATGATTAATATTAGAAATGATTATTGTTCTTCTGTGAACCCCTGCATTTGAATGGTTTTTGTTGCCTCTTCTTAGCAATAGGAGAACTATTAGACATGGGTCTTCAAATGAATTTAGGAATAAGTTTACAGTTTATGTGTTGGTTGTAAAATACTTAAGGGAATTATCCCAAGGATTGATTTTTGTGATGTAAGAATCGGGGAAGAATTCGATGGAATGTTTCGATCCTGTTGAACCCTCAAATTCACCTTCGTATTTTACTAAATTCTATTTCTATGGATGGAGGACACCTCCTTCAAACCATTTGTCGGTGTGACCGAGGGCTCATGCCCATGAACCTAACCAAATCATGACTAAGAGTTGAGAGTGTAGCCCTGAAATTTGTCAGGGAGTGCATATGACCAAGACCTTGGAATCCTTCGCTAGGTCCAAAAGGAGCTAAGTTATCTTGGTTTCGGGACTCCTGGAGTCTAGAGGTCCGGGATGTTATAAATTTACCACATGAAAAACCAACCAAAGGCAACCTACTGGTATGGTTACCAGAGAGGTTGATAGACATCTAGCGGTTTCCTTAAATGTGACCGGGGGATCTGTCCCATCGTTAAAACATGATCAACTTCTCATTTGTGAAGTGAAGAGAGTCGTAGATCTGAGGATCTTCAGGGTCTTCCTTGACCGTTGGATCTACGTCGTGGTCATTCTAGAATTGACCACTCTGGGAGAAATGGAGTGTTAAATGTGTGGAAACATTGAATGCCGAACTCATGAAGTGACGAGAGCCCTAGATATGAGGATCTTTGGGGTATTCCGTAACTGTTGGATCTATGTCATGGTCAGTCTGATGTTGATCACTTCGAGAGAAAGGAAGTGTTAAACGGGTGGAAACCCTGAATGTCGAGCTCACAAAGTGACGAGAGCCGTATATCTGAGGATCTTCAGGGTCTTCCTTGACCATTGGACCTATGTCGTGGTCAGTTCAACATTGACCACTCTGGGAGAAAGGGAGTGTTAAATGGGTGGAAACCCCCAACGTCAAACTCACGAAGTGACGAGAACCATAGATCTGAGGATGTTTTGGATCTTCCCTAACCGTTGGATCTATGCCATGGCTAGTCCGACGTTGACCAGTCTGAGAGTAAAAAGGAAACTAAACTACCAAACTCCAAAATGTCAAAGTCGTGAAGTGACGAAGTTTGTAGATCTATGGAACTATGTGGGATTGTCTCGACTATGGGATCAAAGTGTATTGGAAGGTTTCTGGTGAGAGTTCGGACTTCATATCTCTGAGAGATTTCGCAGGTAGGGGAGGCTGGAGACTTCCATAGGTTATCGGTTGAGAGTGATGTGGTATGCTGACATCATTCAGGGTGACGTGGGCCCATGTTAGACATGCCACATGTCACCATGATTTGTTCTTTTTACCGACCTTATATACCAATTGGAATGTGATATTCATCTCCCATTGATAGGGTCACGTGTCATCCCTATTTTTTGCCACGTGTCAACCCCTTGACACATGTTTGCTTGGCCTAATAGCTGGTGGAATATTCAGGGCACTGAGAGTTTAGGATTTCAGGAAACTTGGGATGTTGAAATGATGGGGTTAACTAGCCGAAGGCCCAAACCTACCTATCCTTGCCTTTGTATTTAACGCGTCACCTTGTGTAAGAGTGGACCCTTTCAGAGTCTAGGGTTTCAGAACTCTGAAGGTTTGGAGTTTTATATTGGATAAGTCGAAAGGGCCGAAGGCCTAGATTTACTTTCCCTCTCATGCAAGCAGTAAATATAATTTAAATATAATTAGTTAACTAAGTGGGACCCTCTCCATAGTTTTGGAAATCAATATTTTTGGGGTATATTTATAAGAGCATGAGGATGAACTTTCATTGAAGTCCAGAGACTTAGGTTCTTATCGAAATTAATACTCCTAAGTACTCCTATGAGGTCTTTAGTTATATTATAATATAATTCAATAGAATTATATTATAATATGATTAATTAAAGAACAAATTGGCAATGTTTAACTAAATTAATAGGCCTATAAGAGATAGAAAAGCATCAAACTCAGGTTGGGAAAGTCCTTGTATGCTATGTTGAGGTGGCATGCCAGATTTGGACTAATTTATAGTATACTTTCGGTCTAAATCTCAGATCTGGACTAATTTATAGTCCTTGGAAAACCCTCATCGAACTGAAGACAATGGGACCCTAGTTACAGGGATTTGAGGTGATTGAGAAACGTGAATTTTTTATGCTCCATTCCTTAAAAAGGTACTTTAGGGGTCAGGTGTATGACAAATCCTCTATGTTCCTAACTCATAGGAAATCATTATAATTGTATCCATTCTCATATTTACTCTCCCCACAATATTCCATGCTACATTCTCTTTGGTTACTCAATTATCTAATATTGAAAAATTTCTAAAATTAGCATTGCATGGAGAAATTTGAAGAACTTGGGCTAGAGATAGAAAGACATAGATAAGAACAGAGGCTGTGAAAGTTAGGGAGGCTTTATTCCCTACACATTACTACTCATTGGCTTCTTGAGAGCCCACGTTTACTCTTCCAGTTTATTCGCAGAGGGAAATCAATCGATTGGACTCTTTTTGCTTACACTTATTAGAACTAAAAGGGGAAGGATATGTTGGCATGTTTATAGGCAGAGTGTGCTTGTCATTGATGGAAAGAACAACAACAATGATGGAATTTCTATAGGAAAGAACAACAACAATGATGACATGTTTACAGGTAGAGTGTGCTTGTCATCGATGGAGAAACAGGAACATTGTAAGCTCAGGTGAAGAAGCAAATAGTATGCAGAGATCAAAGCTCAAGAGAGATAACATTCTGAGATGAGAAGATGAGATCTCATACATAAAGGCTTGAAAAAGGATCAAAGGTTGTGGCCTTTGACACTTAGATATTTGAGAAAGATAAAGCTCGGGAGGAGGAGCGACAATGGTCACTGGATCACCAATCCTGAATACCCGATGTCCATTAGATCAGAGTCTAGTGACCAGAGGAAGTGCAGAGGAGAAGTATAGATCTGATCCATTGCGTTTGAGCACCAATGACCAAAAAACGTCAGATCTAGTATAACTACGAAGAGGATAATGGATGAGAGCCATCCTCCAACTCCACAAAATGTGAAACCGCAATGAGATCTGAACCGTTGGATCCAGAGGACACGTGGCGAGAGATCGACATTTCGCTGACTTGTGAACTGGAAAAGTCAAAGGTAAGAGTTGTAGGAACTCGTGAAACGTGAAGTCCCGATAATATGTGGATCATTGGATCATAGAGGGTTGTGGGCCATTGATCTAGAGTATTTCAGATATTAGGAGTTGGAAGAGTCAGGGTTGGCTCATGTTCAAACACCTGACACGCGAAGTTGTGATTTGATCACAGGCGTCGATCAAAGGGAGAACAAGGACTGTTGATTAGAGAAGGACATGTAGCAAACCACATCAGCAGACTATGTCAATAAGGACACGTGGCACAATCAGAAAATGACAAGTGTCAAGTTGATTCGACATTTCAGGTATGTGGAAATCACAAATTTGAGTGACACATGGCAGCTACTCGGCTCATGACACGTCGTCGAGTGACGCAATATTTATGTCACTCTAGGAGTTTTGCTTCGGGAATTTTACCACTAGTACTCTCCCAAAGATCTGAAGTCCCAAAGGCCGAAGTCCCGGAGTAGAGGATAGTTGTTGGATTAAAGAGGACACGCGTTAGTGGATTGTCAAATCCGGGAAAAAGAAAAGGAGGTATGAACGAGAGTTTGAGAATTTAAATCTCCGAAGTCCAGAGACATGAAGGAGATCTCAACCATTGATCTGAGTGGGACACACATTGTTGGATCGTGGACTCTGGGTGAAATGCTCCGGGAGAAAGGAAATTTTGAGATTTGAAAGTCCCGAAGGCTGAACTTGCAGAGGAGATCCTAATCATAGAATTAGGGAGACAGGTGTCTGCAGATCATCAACTCCGGGAGATTGTCGTATGAAAGAAACGAAAGTTTGAGATTTGAAATTTCTGGAATGCGAAGTTTCGTCAGTCGTCAGGTCAATTTCGAGTGAAAGGATAGGATAAGGTAGAAAAATTGCATCACAGAAAGATCGAGCCATCGATCTAAGATCCTAATCGAACGAACAACATTCATTCCAGATATAAATATGTGAGGAGTTTACACTCAGGAAAGTTTGATATTTGAAATCTCCGGAATGCGAAGTTTCGTCAGCCGTCGGATCAATTTCGAGTGTAAGGACGTGAGAAGGTATCGAAGATGCATCACAAAAATATCGAGTCGTCGATCTAAGATCCTGATCGAACGAACAACATTCACTCTAGATATAAAGATGCAAGGAGTTTACACTCATGAATGTTAGAGATTTGAAATCTACGGAATGTGAAGTTCCGTCAACCATCGGATTGGAGATCAGACAATGACCATTAGATCAGGGAGATTTACATCAATAGATTATGTCAACAAATCTCGTCTTCAAGGAAATGTGGCAGACCACGTCTGCAAAGGACATATGGGAAACCACGTCAGCAAGTACACATGTCATATGATTGGTGAGACTAAGGATCATGTGTGGACAAAGGAAAGAAGGTAGAGCCGTCGATTGAAGAGAACAATTTTCAATAGATCTTCCATTCTAGAAGATATCTAGTCAACAACAACAGGGTTTGAGACTTGAAACTCCCAGATCCCAGATCACGAAGAAAATCTCAACCGTTGATGGAGGAAGAAGAGGTCTGGTCTGAAGACTTGAGAGGACAGATCTGAACTGTCTGTTCAAGAGCACCATCAAGATCATGAGATCAACAGTCGTGCTACATTATAGGGCTAGAACATGCATGAGACTTCATTTTTTGTATGCGGGCCGCAATTGAAACCACGGTTTTGGAGAAAGGACGTGTGGAGGCTCGTGGTGAATTGCGGGGTGAAAAGCAGTTTGGTCTAAACCACCTTTGGGCGCGCCCAAAATCATGTTGGTCACATGAAGCTTATAGCCCAAGGTCATATTGTGAAATGGAGCCAACGCTCACTAGATAGAAATCGGGAAACGCCTTTTGCATAAGATCTTGGTCACCGCTAGTGTTCACACGAAGGAAGGGGCTTAGAAGCCAAATAAGCCATAGTTGACTAACTGTAACTGACAAAGAAGATGAAGAGTCTTGATTTCCAGAGAAGCTAAGGAATCTTAGCATAACTTCTAGTGATGATGAACGCATGGAGCTAACTGACAGGAATGATGAGGAGTTGCCATGATGATCAGGTAGAGGACTCGACATGAAAAAATCATGCAGAACAGAGAAGTGAAAGATCACTGCGAGTTAGCTATGCAGCTATGAGGAAGAGATGCAGTAAACAACCAGAAGGGGAAGAACAATTATGTTGTAAAGGGCATGTAGAGGCATTGGCAGAGGATGCAGTTGGTGCATAAACAATATAAAAATGGAGAACAAAGAAGAGATTGTGAGACTGTTGTGAATGATTCATGTGGGTAGAAGCATGTAGTGTGCAGGAGATAAAGCACAAAAGAAGAAAGGAACATAAATGCATATCTGAGAGAAGAACAGAA
>JASDQU010276839.1:15052-27183 GCA_032191745.1 Picea mariana
AATCAGTCTTTCATTATACTTGCTCAATTTTCCATCTACTTCCTTATTGGTCTTGTAGACCTATTTTCATATGACAAGCTTCATGTCTAAAGGAAGTGGAACCATATCCCAAGTTTGGTTCTAGAGGAGAGAGTTATACCCTTGTTGGATGGAGGCTTCCCATAAGGGATTCCTTGCAGTCTATGCATAGGTATGTTAGTATGAAGCTAGAACCATATATAAATGCATGGTAATTACTAGTTTGGTAGCTATGAGTGCATGAGGAGGATCCTCAAACTGAGAAATCATCCTCCTCTGATATGTTGGATCCCCCACAAGGTCTCCTATTTCTTGTAGGGTGTTCTCATATGCATTCTCATCATCGACATGCTCATCGTCTTACAAATCAGATTCATAGCTCAGATATGAAACATGATCTGAGTGAGTAGACTCATCATTAATGATCTCTGGTGTAGGCAATGGTACACATGTCTCTACATGTGACTCCAATGGTGCATGCAAGTGAGTTTCCTCAAACTGAACAATTCATTCAATGATGAGATTGTCAGTAGAGGGAACAAGTAACTTGTAACCCTTCACATCATATGGATATCCCACGAATATGCATGTGATAATTTTCATATCTAATGATTTCCTCTTTTTAGAGGGTACACAGGCCCATGCATGTGATACAAATATTTGAAAGTGGGTGACTTTTGGTTTGTTGTTGCTCCATGCATCAAATGGAGTCCAGTCCTTCAAATATCTATGAGGATATTAGTTATGAATGTGGTTGGCACAATTAAGTGCCTCGACCCAAATCTTGGATGTTATATATCTTGCACGAAAAATGCAAGTGGCCATCTCCTTGAGGGATATGTTCTTCCTCTCAACTACTCCGTTCTACTGCAGAGTGTAAGGTACTGTGTGCTGCAACTATATGCCTATCTATGAACAAATATGTTGGACATCTCAGCTCACATATTCCCCCCCATTTTATATGTGGAGTATTTTGATATTTCTCATGGACTGAGTCTCTGCATGTGCTTTGAAGTCTTTTAGATGCTCAAAAACCCTTGACTTTTGCCTGAGAAAATACACCCAATTGTATTGTGAGAAATCATTAATAAATGTAAGTACATACCTTTATTTTTTGATGGATGGATGAGAAAAAGGTTCCATCATATGACTGTGGATGAGATCCAAAGGAGAGGAGGCCCTCTAGGCCTTCCCTTTCTCAAACTTCTCCTCGGGATGTTTTCCAAGAACACATCCTTGACAACATCCTTTTGAAAAACGTATAGTAGGAAAGCTGGTGACCATATCATGTTTGCATAGTTGCTGCATGTATTTGAAGTTCAGATGGTTGAATCTCTCATGCCATAATCTACTAGTATCATCAACATGCGTCAATAATAAACAATAATCATATTTAGTAATGGATTTACTGAAGTATACAAATGATATTGGTGGTTGACCTCAACAACAAAAATTGTGGAGTTATCATGAATATCAGATATGGTTACAGAATCAGGTGTGAAGTCCACCCTTTTTCATGTACCATAATGTGTTATCTGACAAATGGAGAGTATATTCAAAGAGAGTTTTGGAACATTCAAGACACTCTCAAAACTTCCATGTGGGAGTTATACTCTCCCTTGGCTAATGACCTCAACCGAGGTGTCATCTCCCATGAGGATGGGAGGACCATTGCATGCATAAATAAAAGATAAAACATTCTATGTTTCTGCCATATGGTGGGATGCTCCTGAATCTAATATCCATGCATCAGGAGAAGAGTTAATGACAATTTATGCATGAGATTTACCTCGTTTGGATTAATCTTATAACTTCTTCTTGGTAGCTTCAAGAATGTGATCCTCGAGGTTATTTTTCTGGAGAATCTGCCATCCAATCAATCTTCTTCTTCATGCATGCAGAATCAAGATGATAACCATGATTGGAGTAACCACATTTGGTCTTCCGTTTCTTTCCTTTTCCACCTTTGGATCATGAGGAAACATTGAAGGGTTTGGAGCGCCCTTCCTTATTTGGTTCTACATGCAGCTTTCCCTTGCCTTTTTTCTTGTACTTTGAATTAGAAGTTTTTTTGATTTCATGCAAAACAAGTGCATGGACCTTGGGTCCCTTCATTATCCCCATTTTGATGAGTTTGTCTTGCTCATGCGTGAGGGATTCAATAAAATGATCCAATGTCAACATTTTCTAAGTTTTTCCTAAAGTGAAGCTGTTTGTATGAAATGATGAGATGAAAAAAACATAATCTGGACCAATTTTTGCTAAGATAGAAAGGATTAATTAATTGTGTTGAGTGGATTTTTCTATTCCACATCCCTTTAGATGAAGGAGGAGGGACTTGAACTTCATAAATAAGTCTTAGATGTTGTCGAAATTCCTTGGATCTAAGGAATTTATCTTGACCTCGAGCAACTGGCCTCTCATTTTCCAAAGCGATCCTCCAACTTTGTTCAAATCTCATATGGTGTTGTACAAGCTTCAATGTGAAACATAAGATCAGGGGACATAGAGACATAAAGGAGGCCATAAGCTTCATCCATGTGGTTGAGATACTTTCATTTCTCAATAGCAAAGGTTGGCTTAACCTTTGTAGCCATGGTAATTCGGTACAAGCCTCTGCATCTGAGTTGATGTACAATTTTTAGCATCCACTCGAAGTAGTTACGAGGCAAGATAATAATTGATAACGAATATTCCATCTTTTCTAACTGCATCTCCCTTCTGGACCTACAAATAAGATACATGTGCTCCTTGCTCCTAACAACCTGTGGGATCTGATACCATGTAGAATTATGGTGAAACCTGCACATAGAATTTAACTAACAACAATTTGTACAAAGATTGAAAATATACTCTACATGAGCAAACTAACTTGCCATAGTAGTGATTTAGAGAGATCTAGACACTCACATATAGTCTCTGGAGTAAACTTCCACCTAGTCCTAGTTAATTGGCCATGCAATCATCAATTAACTGGCCAATCGCTAGTGGAGGAGTGGAGAATCATGCAGGCACATGCATGGTGCCTTATTGGTGATGATTCCAAGGTAAGTGCACCTTGATGGTGATCATACCGAGGTATGCATGGAATACTTGGTGATAATACTGAGGTTTCCATGCAATACTCCACTTCATTGGTCTAACGGAGGTGTAACCGACTCAAGACTGGAGAGGATGTGGCACCTTCATATAGGGGAGAATATTATCATCTAGCGGAGAATGTCTCTAACCAAGGGCACCCTCAACATAGACTAGTCAACCTAGGAAAAAAAATACTAGGTGAGTGTGTACTATCTCCAACATAGTGTCACTATAGTTGGAGACAAATAACCAAATCAAATTTCAGCCCGAGACAATAGGATTCTTACCTAAAAAATAGACATGAATTTATTCTTTAGTGCAATGGTAGGGAAAAAAACATTGGTAAAGTTGTAACTTATACACTAATACACATGGAACCATGTAAACAATGGATCCATGTTGAAATTTGATGAACTTAGCTACACTTCAAGAGAACATCATATTATTGATAAAAACTTGCAATGCACTTCAATGGGAAATATGTGTAAGTGTTCATGTCTAGAATTGTTACACATTTTTTTATTCATGATGATGATGTGGTTATAAAATTTAATTTCATTCATTTTGTATAATCAAAATCTTGAACTACATCTACTTAAACAAGTTACTTGTTTTTCAACGACAATATATATATATATATATATATATATATATATATATAGTAAACATATGTTAATTTTAAAACTATGGTAGGAATGCTAGACAAAAATCCAATGTCAACAATTGAAAAGATGAAAGAAGATCCTAGTGGAAACAAAATATTTTCATTTGATATTCTTAGGGCTCAATCATAACTCTCTACTTATTATGAATCCCATTTTCACACAGTGGCTTGGGAGGTATATACTAGAGGCATGCTAATTTTCTGTGGAAGTCCCTAGTGTAAAAAAGAATGATGCAAATTGTTATGAATATCATAGTGTTAAAAAGAATAGCGTGACAAAGTTTAGATTTTTTGTATGAATATATAATAATTAATTTTTCTACATTTCATCATCAATGTCTTTGATAGAAAAAATTAGAGTCAAGTTCCTGGTAGGGGTATTCCATGTTTTCCATGAGGCTTCAAGGACATTTAATTTCCTCAAGGCTTAAATTGAGAGATCTGTTAGTACTCGAAAGGAAAAGGATTAAGATAAAATTTAAAAATGGATAAAAATTGCATGAATATCTTCAACAACAATGGAATACTTACCAAATAATATTTTATATATGTTACCATATCTCTCTATACCCTAAATTTGATGCCAAATCTCAAATTAAATATTATAATGTTTGTAACCCAATTACAAATAATTAATTAGAGTCAGGTTCCTAAATAGATAATAATTAATTTTTCTACATTTCATCATCAATGTCTTTGATAGAAAAATTTAGATACAGGTTCCTAGTAAGGGTATTCCCTATTTTCCATGAGGCTTCAAGGACATGTAATTTCCTCAAGGCTTAAATTGAGAGATCTGTTACTACCCCAAAGGAAAAGGATTAAGATAAAATTCAAAAATGGATAAAAACTGCATGAACATCTTCAACAACAATGGGATACTTACCAAAAAATATTTTATCTATATTACCATATCTCTAGACCCTAAATTTGATGCCAAATCTCAAATTAAATCTTATAATATTTGTAACCCAACTAGATCCATTGAGCCATATGTATCCAGGATGAGTTCCATGACAAACACTTAGATGAGTTCCATGAAAAACCCTCTAACTTATGCATGGATTGCTATAGATCCCACACTAAAGTTCCAAAAACATCATACCGCTAGAAACAAACCCTAAAAACATACTCTAGAAAAAACCTAAAACCTAGAAATGCCATAATTTGCATGAAAGACTATTCTATTGTATTCAATCCATATTGGCCTATGCTTTAAGTTTTAGGTTTTTGACCATAGTTTACATACTAGTTTAATTCATCCATTTTTTTTGGATGTTTGAATATTTCTTAAAAAAATGAACCTCATAGATATACATTCCCAATATATTAATACTTTGATATTTTTCCATCCTCTATCCATGTTTTTGGTTGTTCATTACAAAAATCTAATTATGGCACTTGTATTTCAAGATATGAACCTTAGAGTGTTGAAAAACACTCTTTGCAACACCATTATGTATTCCAAGCAATTAGTAGAAGTAAGGTCATAATTAATGAGCTTGTTATAATAAGGGGAATTTATGTTGTTTAAAACTTTCAAAACAACAACAACAACAAGAAAATGACACAAATTGGTTGAAAAAAGTTTGATCCTGTAGCAACGTATACATTCAGGTTCATGGATCATTAAAAAAAAATTAGTTCCATCCTAAAACATATTTATTGACATCAATAGATCAATCTATAAAACAAAGTGAAATTAAAGAAAACCATAAAATTCATTGACTATTTTTCTTGTAATTCAGCTACACAGAGTAAAGGCAAGTCTAAAGCCATATTTTAGGGCCACTTCATACTACTGCAGTTAGGAAGCTTGTTTATGGTCTTTTCTTGTATTAGAAGGTTCCTTTGTTTCTTGAATTAATATTCAGTAGATCATAGCATATATCAAGGAAATTTGATTCAGAAAATAATCATCAATTCCTTTTGAAACAAGCTTGTTCATGGTCTTTTTTTGTATTAGAAGGTTCCTGTGTTTCTTGAATTAATATTCAGTAGTTCATAGCATATATCAAGGAAATTTGATTCAGAAAATAATCATCAATTCCTTTTGAAACTTCAATTACTAAAAGACCACTGCACAAATACATCACACTCCAAAATCCAAAGAAAATAAAAGAATGCATTCAAACCACTTGAGTATTTTTCTTATATTGTTCATAGAGTAAACAAGATTAAAGCCACATTTCTAGCTTTGTTCACCTTGATGTGGCTTTGATTAGAGAAGTTGATGCTCAGAGCCATCTAGTTGATGAGCACCTAACTAAACTGTGTGATTTTATTCTTTCGAGTGATTCTTATGAAAGAAATAGAACTTAAAATAATTCTTCTAGGGATCCAAGTTTTAGTTATAGCATATAACATTCCAACATACTAGAACTAATAAATATCATTACAACTCAAATCAATGCATCTACACAGTTATCTTCTTGAGATTGAGATTTTAGTTGTGCTCAAATCCATCAAGTTAATGAACACCTAACTAAACTGCATAATTGTATGTTTGGGAGTGATTTTGACGAAAATAATAGCACTTAAATAATTAATAGAACTCAAAATAATAATTCTTCTAGGGATCCAAGTTTTAATGATAGTGTAGAACCTTCCAACATTTTGAAACTAACAAATATGATTACAACTCAACCCAATGCATCTAGACAATTATCTTCTTATATTGCTCCAAACCAGGAATTACAATTATTCCCACAACTTATCATTTTTGCAAACATTTCTAATGTAGTTCACAACCTTGTTCAGTAACCTATTGTCCAACAAAATTTAGATTTAATGACTTCAATTTTCAGAGAGCAATGTTCTTATTCTTTAAACTTTTACAATTTCAATTGTACTTGGTTGAACAATACTAAATATACACCATTTCATATTGGAATTGAATCTTGATACAAACTAAAGTGAAGTAATAATTGCATGCCAAGATTGTAATTATGTCACCGCCTAGTCTGTGACCCAAAACAATGAATTTGTATGCTCAAATAATACCCTATAATAGAATCCTAGTAGCCATGATACTCAATTGTAATTATTTCACATGGATACAAACTAGAGTGAGTAGTGCCTATGGTTCCTCAACCAGATGTGAGTAGTTATACCAATGAACTATTTTGTTCATAACAAGGCTTTTCTACATCACTGACATTGGTTGATCCTTTATGCATTGAGCTAAGAAGATCATGTGAAATAGTGATGACGTGGAAAAACGGGCTTTACTAAGCCTGTCATATTTATCTGCATCTCTAATATGAGTGATGCTCATTAATGAATATTTTTATTATACATTTTTCCATAAAATATATGGTGCCAAGTGCCCCACAAAAACCAATACACATGCATTAAGAAATAATCAGAATCCAATATGCATGCACTCAGAAACCACTAGCAACCAATACACATGCACTCAGAAACAACTATCTAGTTAGGTTGACCTCCCATGAGAATTGAACTTGTAATTTTGAAATTTAAAGCAAAGTTTTAAAGAAAGTGCAGTAACCAACTAAACAAACACCTCACTAAAAATGAAAATTGCTAAGAACCACAAAAAAACTCTTCCAAGAAATATACTTGGAAATGTAAGTGGCCTGGAACTCCCTCATATGTTAAGCTTCTAGAAGAAGAGGTGATTTTTATCCTAATGATAACTGCATTTCCCTAAGAAAACAACATAGTATTTCAAATCTTTGTAAAAAATCCATAGATTTTACTCCTAAAAAGCATCTGCTCAGTTGTCACCTGGGTGACTTCGCTCCTCTCCTTTAAGCTATACTTTCGCTCCATATTACTACCATTTAAATACCTGCACCCTATGTATCCTGTCTTATCATCAGTTATGTAGGTGAATGAGAGGTAGTGAGGCTTTACATAACAAAGAACGATTAAATGGACCATGTGGTAGCATAAACTGAAATCTTACACATAATTTTTCAATTCCTTATTTTTTTGTGTTATAACTTATACAGAGATCTGGGTGGTAGGTTGAATAGGTTTGGAAATAGAGGCCTTAGATATATATATCTTGCACCTTGCACCTTTGTGAACTATAAAAAATACCGTGCACCTATAATTTATCTTATTACAAGGCACACATTTTGTGAGATAGGAGAGTTAAGAAAAGAGAGGATACAACGGAAACAAAAAACATTACATTTAAAAAAAACCGCTTCAGGAATCAACAAGAAGAAAAAAACTTATGCAGTAAACAAGGTTGCAGTGCTCACTGAAGACACCAAAAGAGTTAAGTTTATGCTCATCGAGAGAGAAAAATATGCTTAGATGCTGGTAGTAATAATTACTGTGTGTTTACTTTTCCCAAAAGGAAGATGAAGCTCAAATTTTTGTAGGGATACATGCTCGCAAACAACTTGACAAGAATGTTCATGTAGTCATGCAGAATGTGAAACTTATCTACAAACCATGAGAGAAAAAAATTGTAAATCCCTTAAATTTACATTTATCAACTTGTTCATCGAAACTAACAATTAAGGTTCATAGTGGTTCATAGTGAAATGACCCAATGTTTGCAAGTGTGGTTTGTAAAGAACCCATTGGATTAAAGATAAGAAGATGTATAGCAAGAAAAGCTTGCCATTAAGTGACATTCTCAAATTAATTAATTTGAAAATTTATAAAGAGGTAATCAGGAATATTTCTTCATGTCTAATTCAATTTAGGCATGCTCAACTTAAAGGATCTTACATGAAACAAAGACTTTCCTTAATGAATCTTTAGCAATACTTGATATGCATGTAAAATTGAACAATTCAAGTTAGGCATGACCTTACATGAAATAAAGACTTTCCTTTTTAGGTAATGAAGTTTTAGCAATACTTGTTATGCATATAAAACTGAAAAGAATTTAGGAAGAACTAAAAGGAGTGAATCAAATAAGAATGAAACCAGAGGCTTTCTCTTGATCCCTTCTTTTTCTCATAGATCAATTTTATCCAGTTAGAGACTTATCATGCACCTTTGACAATGGTAGAGGTTAATCATCCCACCATCGCCTTGCTACCTATAAGAAATAATTGGTTTACCCAACTAAAACTTTTTGTTAAGGGATGCATGACATGCTTTACAACAAAATTACTAAAGAAGAGGGAGAGAAAATTATAGACATCTTCACATGATGATGATATAGAGAACCTTTATTTACAATCACAATGTGTATGCATGTACACATAGCATAATTTGACTTCCATATAGCATAATTTGACTTCCATCCTAGATGCAAAAAATGTTCTACGGGTCTATCCAACTAAATTTTTTTGTTAAGGGATGCATGACATGATTTACAACAAAATTTATTGAAGAAAAGAGGGAGGAGAAAATTATAGGCATCTTCACATGACATGATATAAAGAACCGTTATTTACAATCACAATGTCTATGCATATACACAACATAATTTGACTTCCATCCTAGATGCAACAAATCTTCTATGTATAGTGAATGATCAATTGACATTGTACAAGGGATTGGGTGATGATATAAACATGTATCCACTTGTCTTTTCTCAGTAAATGGGAAACTTCCACATACCTTAGGAATGCTATTGATTGTGAAATGGCCTATCTTGAAATTTGTTCTTTGCATTTAACCACTACAAACCTTTGAAAAGCTTTAGGGAAAAAAATGTTTTTTGCATTTAACCACTGCAAACCTTTGAAAAGATTTAGGGAAAATGTTGATGATGAAAATTCTACATAAATCTAAGGGTAAATACATCAAATTCTTTAGCAATTTCAAAATTTTGAGGGAAAATACACTAAACTCTGCAACAATTTCAAATATTTTAGCACAAATATATGCCAAACTCTCCAACAATTTCAGAAATTTTAGAGAGAATATGCCAAACTCTCCAACAATTTCAGAAATTTTAGAGAGAATATGCCAAACTCTTCAACAATTTGAGAAATTTTAGAGCGAATATGCCAAACTCTCCAACAATTTCAGAAATTTTGGGGCAAATGCTAGTTGAGATGGTGAATCATGTAGGGTGAATTATTTCATTTGGTTTTACTTTCTATATTCACATATTTACTAAATACTATTTACTTTCAATACACATGTATTTTTGGGTAAAGTTTACAATGTTCTATAATGTAAAACAATTAGGTGAAAGTTTACAATATTCCATAATGTAAAAAAAATTCTCTATCAATGTTTGAAAACCTTAAATTTTTTCCAATGGTGAAATTTTTTCATTAAAATTTTCTATGATTAGAGAGATCAAAATTTTATGAAGATTTGATCATATAAATATGATTTCAAGTTTCTAGACCTCTGAGGATGTAGCCCAACCCTCTTGTTGTCTCATTTTTGGTTCAACATGCAAGCCACCAAAATAAAAATTGGAGGACCAGTAGATATGTTAGCATCACATTAGGTACTAGTTTGGGAATTTAGGGTTTAGAACCTTCAAGAGACATTGAGGCATACAACTAATATTTTTGGGGTATAAAATTTATGAGCATAGCTTCTATCCCATCAAGAATGTTCTACACAACGAGATGTTTCCAATAGTGCAAAAATGACCTCAATCTCAGCTCATATGCACTAGCAAGTTGACCTACCTTGTTAACCAATGGTATCAAGTGAATGCCACCTCAACCCCCATTACTCATACATTTGGGGCTAGACATGTATGAACATTGAAGAATATTCTAGAAGGCCCAAAAGATAACACTAATTGAGGTTTGAGGCATGCAAAAACCCTAACCCTAGATCACTGTGAACCTATGTTAAATACTAGATTGCTAGGAGAAGAGGGGGTTCAATTTTTTACCATTGTACATGTTCTATATTTGAGAAGAAAATCTAGGAGTGGGATTTGAGAACATAACAAAGGAGGAAGAAGATTATGTAGTATCCATTCACACCACAATGTCATAGGTAGCTTCTTAGTGAGTGACCCTTTCTTAGTGTTTGCATTTTCATAACTAAAGAAAAGAGCTCAGAGCATAGGCCTCACCTTCTAGTTGAGTTTTCTAAGATTTCAAGTTTCCTAAAATACATCTTGTATTCATTTTTGTGCATAGTGTGTTTTTGCTTCTTATTTTATTTGCGTATTTAGTTATTCTTATAAATTTTAGCAATAAGTTAATCATAATAAAACCTAAATCTAAAGAAATAAACTTGCTTAATAAAATATTTCAAAACATTGGAAGATATATTATAATGAGTTATTGGGTGTGAAATTTTAATACACAGGAGTTAAATCCTATAAAAGTTCCTATGAAGATTTTAATACACAGGAGTTAAATCCTATAAAGGTTCCTATAAAGATTTTCTACTTAATTTAATGCTGATGGCTAACTTTTGTTTGACATGACAGAGTGTGAAAGGTTCGATGATACTTCCAACTCTACACCTAAGAAGAGGCCGAATATTGAGAATGAGATCGCTCCACATGATAAGATGAAACTATTAACGAGGTCAAGACAACGAGACTCATTCAACTTTGGTCTCCGCTGGTTCCCTTATTTTCTGTAGGTTTCTTTTATATGAGTACCCTTATTTTCTGTTCGACATAATAATCAATTAAAAGTAATAAAGACCATGGATCTAAACTAGATACACTCATTGAAGCACCAGTGATTGAAAGAAGTCAATCCAACTCAATTTTATAAATTTATAATTCATAAATGTAGCAACATTGTAACACATCTTTCATTTCCCCAAATTTATAATGAAATTCACAAATTTAGCAACTTTGGAACACATCTTTCATTTCCTTTACCATTAAAAAAACGAAGAATGTATTTCAATGAAGAAATATGTCTGCTTTGAACAAACTGTACATACCGGTTCTCACAAATACTCCATTTTGTCAGCTTCTTGGTCTCCGATTTGAGCACTTTAGTTGCATGCTATGATTCTTACTGAGAGCAAGAAACAGAACCATACTTTTCTCTAATGTTCTGATGATGCTCAGAGAGATCGACACTGTGGCCGCCGTGAGACAATATGTGGCCATCAGAGATGTCTGCTATTAAATTTTGTTCTTGTGCGCCATAGACAAGCAAATATCTTACTGCCACATTTTCCTCCTGCTCTTTAGGAACTACAAACATACCTGAGCCCTCCTTTATTGATGCTGAAGAAATAGCTTCACATATACTCACAACATAAAAACTGTCCTTATACATGCCATTGGTCCAACGATCATTATAATCCATAGAACGGCCTGCATACTTTGAAGAATATTCAAAGTTGTAAGCCAAATAAATACCATCCCCCAAACTATTTCCTGCCGACATTAATTTTGTTTTGCTGAAGCATCGCAAGCCGTTTCTGTCAATTCCAATGCCAATGCCAATGCATTAGTATAAGCTTTTCATGTACTGCATAA
>JASDQU010276847.1:0-14951 GCA_032191745.1 Picea mariana
TGCAAGTTACCTTATGCTCTGATACCATTTGTTAGAAAAACAGGACCGCGGAGCAATAAAATAAAACAAATACAGAAAAAAAACACAGAAGACACACAATACAAGAGAGACACAGATTTACGTGGTTCACCCAGTGTGGGCTACATCCACCAGAGAAATTTCCAGGTCCTTCCTTTATTATTATCCAACAAATGAAGGGATACAACCTAGAACAAAACCCACTGTAACTTCCTCTTCTTTCTCTCCCAGTCTCCTCTCTCAGAATACAATATTCACCATCAATCATAGCCGCGATACATTTCCCTCATAAAAGAGGGTTGCCCTCTAGGGAAAAAAAAACCCTAACACAATCTCTACCGTTAGATCTGCGACCTTATAATGAACGGTCCAGATTTACAATGAAATTACAATATACTTTTACAAGGCAATTTTTTTTTCGGGGGCTTCACCCCCTAACCCCCGCCGGGGGCCCACTTGCCCCCAGACCCCCCAGCCGGGGGGATGGACCCCCCAGACCCCGCAGAGGGGGTACCCCCCCTCTGCACTCCCCTGCATGGAAGAGTGTACATACTTCTGGGGTGTAAATACTTCATGGTGTATAAACACGGCTAAAAGCAAGGACCTCTGAATCAGGAAGATAATCAGGCTCCACAACCAACACCAAGCACGACTGAAACTAGTATCTGAATTAGGAAGATAATCAAACTCCACAAACAACAATTCCTTCAATCCAATAAAAAAATATCAATAAGAATGAATGCAATAAGAGCATGAATGAAGCAAATCCAAAAAAAAAAATCAGAAGATCCATGTTTAGAGGAAATTATCCCCAATCTCCATTTTTAGTCGGGGTAAAAAATATTCCAACATAACACAAAATAATCCTTGGGATTTGTGTAGTTGTGGACTTGGTATATACCCATGTTGCTACTAAAAATGGAGTGCTTGATCCAATTGTAGAATGATCTTTTAAAGGAAAGAGGTTTATGGAAAAAAATAATTTGATTTCCTCCCTATTTAAGAACAATATTTATAGAAATGTGTTGAAATATAGGATAGATAGAAACATTTGATGCAAAAGAAATTATTTTTCTTGTATAAGAGTGTTGGCCCTCGACCAAGTTTTGTAGAAACATTGGTCGTGTTTGACCATTTTTGGGACTTCGATAGGCTGGAAGAAGATGGAGCGCCCAGGCAAAGCGGATATTACGGGATCTCACCCATTTTGAGGGCTTTTTGGGCTTTTAGGGTTTATCTAATGGGTATGGGATGTCGGCCCATGGGTTTACCCATGTCTAGCCCCTTTTTGTAATGTATAAATAAGCAGCTAAGGATGTTAGAAGTAGTTACGGTTACTAGAATTGGCTTAGTGCAAGAGGTCATTGGCTTAGTGCATGACTAGGGTATGATAAGACTTGCAGAGATAAGTGTAAGTTACTATGTAAGGCTTTGTGCCGTGACTTGATTTTGAGGAAGGTGGATCTAGCGCGTTGTGCGCAGATCACCTATCTAGTGCAGAGTGAGCTCTATGGCTCTGTTCCTTTAAGAATATTGAAGGGGGATAATAAAGAAGAAGAAGAGTTGGTGGACGTAGCCCCACACTGAGGTGAACCACATATATCCTGTGTCGATGTTCTTTGTGCAATATTGTTCATGGTGTTTATGTATCTATTTTCTTAGTGCATTATCCTTGATGTATGATAGATAGATCTATGAATTCTTAGTGCTTTATGATGTGAATGAATGTTATATCTGAGCTTATCCTAAGTGCTTAGAAGTGTTTGATCTGTTTATTACAACATTGTTCCATATTTAGGGTTTGATCTGTGATGTGAATACGAATCATAAATTAATGCATATTGTTGGCTAAGTGCTCTGTTAAGTGTTGTGATCACAGATCTATGTCTCGGCTAGGTTGTAGACACCTGAGTCCTGCAACCCCCCCTGCCTCTACTTCGGGTGAGACTTCATCTACTTCATAGGTGTTGTCGAAAGGGATGGTAATTAGGGTTTTGTTGGTGCATTGTTGAAGCGTTGAACCCTGGGTCTGCCCCTGTGCCAACAAATGGTTTTGTTGTCGGGACCTGAAACTGTGATTGTTGGGAACTAAAGAAAAGAGGAAGCTCTGTGCATAGATATGTTGTTGTAGTGCACAGTATTCTACTTGAATTGTGGAACTCTGTGCTAAGAAAGGAACTGGATATGAAGAAAAGAGGTAAGATCCTAAAGCGTTATGCTCTAATAAAGGTAAGATAAGTGGAAATTTTCGCTTCAAAAGTATGAATCTAGGCATGTTTGATAGATTTTTTCCTAGTCTGAAAACTAGGGCATAGCTAGAAGAAAGCAGATTTGATCGGAATAGATTTGATATAAATTGTGAAAGATATGTTATTCCTATGCATATAAATAATTTTTGGACTAACAAGTGGGTGCAGTTACCTAGAACAATTTTTTGCAGATTACAGGTCCATCATTGTGATCCCAGTGCGCAGTACAGGAAAGGTTGGGGATCGTTTAAGAGAAAGAGAGGATTGACATTGTGTTATAACTGCAGAATATCAGGACATCTTGCTAAGGAATTCCCTGGTACATGTCCTATTTGTCTTTGTTGTAAATATGTTGGTCATGAGGTTTTGGATTTCCCTAGAATGATTGCTAAAGTTTAAAAGATGAACTTGAGACAAGAAAACTATGACTAAGGTCAAGAAACTAAGGATATGTTAGAGAACCAAAAAGAATAAAAGAATATGTTATTACAATTGAAAGAAACACTGAATGATCACAGAGACATCTGTTTACTAGAGATATTAAAAGAGAAGCAGTGCATAGAAACAAGAATAGGGGACTTTGACATAGATTGTGTTTTGGATGAGGAAACACATGTGAATATTTTTCCAGAAATCACTTGGAAAAAATTGGGAAAGACTGACATGATTCCTTCATTGGGAAGGATAGGATTGTTTACAGGAAAGATGATAACCCTATGCGGAAGAGTTACTAATGTACCTATGATTTCCCATGGAACATCGACCAAATAAGAATTTGAAGTCATTAAGTTTGTTAAGAACAATGCCCCTTTTGTAATTTTGTTAGGAAAGACCTAGATTGAGAAAGATCAGATTCGAAGGAAAGTAGAGGAAGAAGCTACATAACAGAAAAATAAATAATTAAGGGACTTCATAGGTAAGAAAATAGAACGAATAATACAAGAACAAGAGGACAAGTCGAAGCAACTGAGGGATAGAGAGTTAGTTGTCAAAGTTGAATGAACAAAAGAAATCTTGAAAAACATGTCCATGTAGGAGAGAAGAGCACCCACCCCGAAAATAGCAAGAGAAGAGGTATTATATTCGAACCCTTCAAAATACCCTCATTTGTGCGAAGTCACTTTACCAGGAGAAGATAAGAATAAAAATGGAAAGAAGAATCCAGAGACTCAGATCACAGGAAATAAGGAAAGAAATCTTAGTAAGAAGAAAGAAAAGTTGGAAAAAATGTAGGAAATTCCAAAGAAGACTTCGCAAAAAGTAGGCTTATAGAACTTGAAGCTCGCCGGAATAGAAAAACAACACAAAATGGCACTTCGCCACGGCGAAGCTATATGACCGTTGGAGGCATTCTAACTGTTAGAATGACACTCCAGAATGGCTAGAAACACAATTATTGCCAAAAAGATCATTGTTGGACCATTGAGATTGTGCCATAACAAATGGATTTGTATTGATTAAAGCATTTCGACCCATTGAAGGAATTTGTTATGACGTTGCTTATTTAATCCATCAAATTCCGCACCAGGACCACTTTTGCAACCTAAGATATTTGAGCTAACAGAGAATTGATCATATACCATGCTATACTGTCTAGACCTCGCCATAGATTCGATTACCTATGGTGTCCATTCACCTACCTAAGTTATTTGATTACTATCGTGCATGTCGGGTGATCTTAGCGCAATAGAGAAATATCTAGAAGAGATCTTGATCGACCTCATGGATGAGAAAATCATGTTTGTAGGTATACAGGCATCATCGACGGGCAGATTACATGCATCCCCCTTGATTGGACATCTGTCTAGAAGAACCGCGACTAAGAAAATAAGAAAGCACCCCGATGATCTGGTGAATGCGAAGCAGATCCCGTCAGTCTTACCCAAACACATCCTGCCTTTGGCTGGTGCGGTTAGTCGTGATAGTGTCTCATGTGATTTTGAGTACACGCTCATCACTACGTACCTCCCAAAGGGGATACATGTAGTTTGACCGCAGTTGGGACTAATCCTATCTCTCAAGATCAGTGATTTTAACCAGGGAGATAGAAAGAACTATGCGATACTTGCATTGCATAGGTACCTAACGAAGACGACTATGAAGAAACCCAAGATAGTTCCCCAACCATGGATTAAAGAGATCGTGCGATCGACAATTTTAAATGTGATGAATATACCCCAGTTTAGTAGACATCAGGAGGTTAATGTGTGCGTTAAAATCCTCTAGTCATGCTACCATGGAGGTTATATTTGGTTGGATAGGTGCATCACTATAGATCCGACATTGATCCACCTAATTACTAGACTAAGCATGTAGGGACCAGACCCTCAGAAATTCTACCCAGGAAAGATGTCAGATCGCTCCTTGGCGTAGTGAATAAATGAAGCCTACGATGATGTAGATAAGGGAAAGTGAGACTACAAGGTAGCCTCCATCCAGGATGGCACAGTGCACCTAGCTAGTTAGCTAAGTCGCTAGCAAGGTCATCAAAAAGAACCATCTGACACAAGTCACAGGGTTCATAGTTGACCTCGCAGGGAAGTGTGTCAAAGGGATGCAGATGAATTGGGTGAGCTACCTCGTCAACAAGCTAGAGAAGGACTTTCACGAAGCGCAGGATCAAGGCTACGAGTTTCACTTTAGTTGGTTGCTAATTTTGATCACATTTGTTGCTTGGGAGATGCCGGAGGGAGCGACATTCCTGAAATTCGAGCCATCAGAACCATTGGCCGCTAGGTTTACCACCCTGCGATATATAAGTGATATGGTCAAGCAATGGAAATCAAATTTGGCGTTCCATGCTTACTACCTACAACTGAAGTGCGTCATTGAATCATTCCTCTGAATGACCCCGAACACCTTGCACACGTACAGGCCACTAGAAAAGTTCCACGTAGACTACCACTTCATCTACATCACTGTAGGCAGGGATGAAAGTAAAGAGGAGATGCAGTTGTACTACAAATTTATGGACGAAGACATGGAGGAGATAACCAAGGAATGGCCAACCGAATTCGTTGTATTGGTCGGAGATGCAAAACTCTTCGACCCCAATATCATCAAAAGTCCTTTGGTCACCCGGACTGAGTATGATGGACTGAGTAGTGAAAATAAAAATAAGGAAAAGGAGGAAGCACATGACATAGACAGTGAGGAGAAGAACAACGGATCGGAGGAAACTACGCTTGACTCACCTGCAAGAGGAGGCAACAAAGTAAACCAACATGAGGAAGGGGAAGAAGACAAGCAGGACAAAGGAGAAGCTACACCACTGAAGGATCCCCTTACAGAGGTTGAGACATCAAAGAAAAGGAAGGTTTCTCCACAGAAACCCTTAGCACGGAAGAAATACCGAGCCAATAAGCCTCAGTCATAGAACATGCTCACAGTGGATGATATCCATCTCATCATCACAATTGTAGAAAACGCATCAAAGGATATATTGTAGAGACATGAAGAAATTCAAAAGACACTCTACAAAAAAATGAAGAAAGAACTGAAGGACATACAACAAGCCCTCTACTAGAGTCGTGCAGTGTCTACAGTGTTTTCATCATAAGATAATGCAGAATTGGGAGATGAGCCCACCCAGTTACACAAATTAGCAGATGCAATAGAGACTCGACTTCGTCAAGTCCAATAAAAAAAGGAGCAGGCCACAGAGGCCTTGAAGAAAGAAAAGGAAGAGGCATTAGAGCAACTTGTGGTTGCACAACAAGAAAAATATGACATGAGAGTGAAGTTCAAGGAGGATAGAGAGAAAATCCAAAAAGAGAAAGACCAGTTTCTCGTAGAGCAGACTGTGGTTAAGGAAGCCATGACTAAAGTACTTTGCTCTGTGTCGGGCTTGGCACAGATCAAAAAAGAGACAAACAAGATCCAAGTGGGGAAGCTCGTTGAGGCCATTCAACAGCTTCAAGAAAGAGTAGCAAAGTGTTAGGTTATGAAAAAGGTATAAATATATTCCTTTTTCCCACATTTCATGATATCATCTTGATTGAATTTTCGGTTATTTAGGAGCAAATAGGATAGAAAATGAATAATATACTCTTTAGTGTTATTGTTGAAGTTAGATTACATAGATCCTAAAATATGATTGGAATTGTCCGGTTTTATTACAGGATTAGTTAAATATTGTCAAACCCAAGATAGCAAAGGAAATCTTGAAGATGCGCAAGCTATTGGAGGTTGAGGACTGTATGGCGCAAGGCAGTTTTGAAGATGATTGAGTTTCTTATATTGTAACTTTATAATAGTAAATCAATCCTGAGGATCTCTCAATCCTTAGGATATCTTAATTTACCAATATTGTTGTAATATATAAGGGGTAAATATATCCTGAAAAGGGATAGAAGAATTGTACCCAAGAACTCAGAACTTAGAATTGATCCGCATTAGTAGTTTTTGTAAATGTTATACCAGCTATGATATCAATAAAATCTTTGAGTGGTTTTACCATTTCTATATATTGAATTTCAAATAGCAGTGCTTCTAAGGACCAAGGGCCCAGTCTGAAGGAGCTACTGTTCGAGCTATAATTGTATCAGTTCAATTTCTATTTTGTGATTCGATTCTCTTTTATAGTAGTTAAATGAATGCATAAGTGTGTTGATGATTTTATGTCACTTGCAAGAGATAGATATTTCTTTAAGCATTAGATGATCGTTGTTCCAATTCCCATTACTGAGATTTTATGCGTGATAGTTCCTCATAAGTTCACACTTGTTGTTCCTTTTACTTAGTTTACATTTGTTGTTCCTTTCACTTAGTTTACATTTGTTGTTCCTTTCTGTTAAAATATAGTTGTTGTTTCTTTCAATACAAGTACAGTTGTTGTCTCTTTTCGATTAGATTACAGTCTCTGTTTCTTTCCATAGATAGAGTAATTTGCCCTTTTCCTTTCCAGTAATTTGATTCATAACCATAGTCAATTCTACAAGTCTTTATTTAGATTCAATTATTGCTCTTAAAATGAATTCAATAGATTAATTAGCTCCTTTCCATTGCACAACTTTAGATTTCAATTCCTAGAATATTTAATGAATGTTTGAGGAACTTGATTGTTGATAAACTCATATTTTCTTTAATTAGACGATTTTAGCCTCTACGAGCTATCTGCATAGACTTTGTCGATATTATTGAGATAAAAGACGAATCCTTGGGTTGATAGATTAATGTTAAACTAAGGTTGTTTTCAGACATCTTTAGACCCCAACATTTTGGAGTCGTTGCTGGGGAAGAATGTCAAAGGTAGCATAGATTGTGCCTCTGGAGGATGAGGTATTGAAGACGGAAGGTAAGAACCTACATAGGCAATAAGTAAGATGCTTATGCCAATGCCTACCTCCAGCTAACGCATTAAAAGGTTGCATAGGTGTTTTTCTTTCTTGATTTTCTTTTTTTGTGTGTGAAGTGTGTATGACTAAGAAGAAAGATCTTGAAAAACCAAAACACCCACCAAAAATTACCAAAGCCCAGGGCTTGGTTCTCCCTAGAAGAAGAACTTTCATAGACGAAATCATCTGAAAAGAATAATCTCAAGCTTTGGTTGGACCTAGAAAAGGATCTACCTGAATCCCTCAGGTGGCAATTTCACCAACTGCAGCCCACACTGAGATTCATATAAAAAATGAAGGGATTGAGAAAATCTTTCAGAGAACATATCTTCCACCCCTCAACCCTTTAGAAGAGGGAAACTCTTATAATCTAGAGGAAGGAGAAGGAGAAACCAACAGGATAGCTAATATAGACCCACCAACCAATCCTGAATCTCCTGTGAAACAAGAAGGCATGCCCAAAATCCTAGATAGAGGGAGTGCAATCAAATCCCCTAGAGGACCAGATAACCAACCAATTCAAATAAAATATCCAGATCAAGAAATCCCTGAGGATTTGTGTCATATTTTCAATCAAATGGCACAACCAAATCCACAACGTCCCCAAACTTCCACTTTGGAATATCTGATAGTTAATCCAATCGCCAATGTCCCCACGAAGGCAATTCCCTTACAAAGCCTGCCAACCTTTCATGGATTAATCTCACAAGACTTGGATGCATTCTTATTTGAATTTGATGTCCTATGTAGAGGGTATGATTACACCTCTGAACCCCAAAAATTAAAAGTGTTCCCATCCACTTTGAAAGGAGCAGCTCTACGTTGGTTTATGGGATTAGGGGGAAAAACTATAAACTCATGGGATGAGATGAAACATGCCTTCTTGGCAAAATATCAGGATTATTATAGAACTAGAGACTTAAAAGATGAAATATTTCAAATGACTATGAAATAAAATGAATCATTAGAAGAATATGTCGAGATATTTCAATATAATTTACAAAGATCACCCTGTGGCACGTTACCAGGTGAAGTACTTAAGGCAACTGTGATTAAGAGTATGAAAGATGAATGGGTAGAAATGTTGAACTTGATGGGGAAGTGTGACATTTATTAAGAAACTTATGATGACATCATCCTATTGTGCATTAGGTGATCAAGAGGAAGTTCACAGACCAAATCATGGATGTGTATCCCCCTCACTAGAAATAGAAATATTACCAGCGAGGGTGTTACACGAGATGAAGTTGGTAATATCTTAGAAAACTTCAAAATAGATATTCTGAGCACTCTGACTACATAATTGGATGTATTGTAGGCCAAACAGGAAAAAAAAGAAAAGCATAACAAACGTTGGCCATATTTTGCAACAGGTGCAGAAGAAAACACGGTCCAAGGGATTTCCCTTTGGATGTGGTTCGGGTTTGTGCTATCTACACCAAAGATCATGAAACAGAACAATTCCCATCACTTCCTAGACTGAAAACTATCTTTAGAGAAGCAGAAGAAGAAATAGAGTCATTATACCTAATGGCTCAGCATCGTCAATGGTAGAATCGACCTCCAAATACACTACAAGACCCTTCCTCTTTCTTCTCTGGACAGTATAATCAGCTGCAAGCTCCTGGTAGCACATGGTAGGGTTAGTTGTTTACTAATCAGAACTGGAAGCCCCAACAATACCCTCCTGCAAATACCACTTGGAAAAACCAACCTGCTGCAAATCCTGCCTGGAAGAATCATCCAACTGCAATTTCCACTTGGCCTAACTCACAATATCCCACCTCATCCTGGAAAAAATCAAATAAAAACATATACCCTTCACAGTGGCCCAACATGACTACCCAAAACCCAAATTGGAATCAGAATTGGCAATGCCCCATGGGGATAAACAACCAACCCATGGGGATGTCCCCTCAAACTCAGCCTATGTTACAAGCACCACTCCAATTGCCCCAAAATCTGCAATCACAATTGCACTCCAATTGCCAGCCTATCCTCACCAAAATCCAAATAACAGACCTACTCAGCTCATTCAGATTATGGAGAATGGGGAAAGAGAGACTATCTCGGTAGGGTGCAACGAACTATAGTTGAGATCGGGGTGAATAATATCTCCTGAAGAAAATAATGTCTTTCAAGAACAGGAGAATGAAAAACAACCAACAATAACACCTTCGACTGTGGTAATAACAGAAGAAATCGAGTGGGGGGGAAACACAGTCAAATCAAAAGATCCTGATAAGGATGCAATGCTCTCCCCTTCATTCCCCGAAAGATTGATGATAGCAAAACCAATTGTATATCCCAACTTTGACATTGTAGGGGAACTCAAGAATTTATATATCAAAATTCCACTCCTACAAGCTCTCCAATACATCCCAATTTACGCAAAAATGATCAAGGAGCTATGTGGGAGAAATCTCGTCAGAAAAATTAAAGATCCATCATCAACAGTATGCGTGGTAGGAACCTTGTCTTATCTAATTTTATGTAGACAAGAACCGGTCAAATATGCAGATCCGGGGAATCCCATAGTGACAGTTCAAATCTAGGGTTGTTCTTTTCCAAATACTCTAGTTGATTTGGGAGTAGCCATCAACATTCTGACTATGGAAACCTGCAATAACCTGGGTTTTGACTCCTTCAAACCCACTGCAATAATGTTGCAGTTGGCAGATTGATTGGTAGTTCGACCAGTTGGCACATTACATGATATAGCCATCTCCGTCGATTCTTGGGAATATCCGACGGACTTCCTCATCATCAACCCAAGAAGTGGACTTGAAGGGCATCCATTGATACTGGGTAGGCCATGGCTTGCAATAGCCGATGCATACATAGGATGTCGAGAAGGTAATATGACAATCACTAGAGGGGGTATCACAAAGAATCTCATTTTATATCCTCCTGCTAAGCCAAGCCCAACTTTCGTATATCCACAACTTCCACCACTGTGATACCCAGAGAAGGATTTACGATCCCCTCTTATGTAGAAAGAGGCCCTCAGACTTAAAAACCATCTAAAGGATGACATAATCAATGGGTTTATCAATATTCCATCCACCATGAGCAACCCGACCTGCCAAATGCTCCAAGTTGTTCTAGACTGTGAATCATAGGGAGACCTACTGGAAGATTTAATGGAACAACAAATTCCAACTACAACCTTTCATAACAACAAACCCATCGAGATTGCACTAGGGAGGTATCTAAACATCAATGCCAATTTATATGAACAACAACAACAAAAACTAATTCAAGTCCTCTCCAAATACCAACAAGATTTTGCATGGGNGCAAAATCTTGTTGGTATTTGGAGAGGACTTGAAATACCAACAAGATTTTGCATGGGAATATTCTAATATGAAAGGTATTGATACACAACTCTGCACACACCACATTTATGTTGAAAAAGATGCCCGACCTATCCGACAACCACATAGAAGATTGAATCCTCACCTCAGGGATATCATTAAAGAAGAATTACAAAAGATGTTGGACATAGATTTTATATACCCCATCTCAGATAGTTGGTGGGTTTCCCCATTAGTCATCATCCCAAATAAAAATGGGAAATGGAGAATCTGTGTTGATTATAGGGAACTTAACAAAGCCACTCAAAAAGACCTCTTCCCTTTTCCTTTCATTGATCAGTTCCTGGATACTTTGGCAGGAAATAAATTATTTTCTTTCCTAGACAGTTTTAGTGGGTACAATTAGATTGAGATTGCCCCAGAAGATCAAGATAAAACTACATTCACATGCCCCTAGGTAACTTTTGCATATAGAGTATTACCCTTTGGACTTTGTAACGCTCCAACCACTTTTCAAAGGGCCATTCTGAGCATATTCAACGATCTAATCAACGAAGGACTTGAAGTCTATATGAATGATTTCACTCCTTATGGAGACAACTTTGATCAAGAACTGAATAATCTAGAGAAAGTACTAGAACGGTGCATTGCGACCAGGTTATGTCTAAGCCACGAAAAATGTCACATGATGATGACAGAAGGTGTGGTACTAGGGCATTATATCTCTCCAGATGGAATTAGAGTAGATCCAACAAAAATAGAGGTAATCCTTAATCTATCTACACCACACACACAAACTGAGATACATAGTTTCCTTTGCGCTTCAGGATACTATCATAGATTTATGGAAAATTTTTCAAGAACCATTGCACCTTTACATGATTTGACTGGTAATGTAGAGATTTAGTGGTCTGACAAGTGTGATGTGGCATTTGCAAGACTCAAGAAGTTGATCTCGAAAACACCAGTGTTGAGGGGACCAAATTGGAAAATACCATTTCACATCTCCACCGATGCATTAGATATTGCCATAGGCATTGTCCTCAGATAGGAAGCAGATAAGAAACCCTACACCATTTATTTTATTAGCAATAATATTACTCCATCTGAACTTAATTATACAGTAATAGAGAAAGATTTTTTAGCTGTTATACATGCCATCAATAAATTTCTTCATTATATAACATGTTATCTCGTTATTCTGTATACTGATCATTCTGCTATCAAATATCTAGCTAATAAACCGATTACTAATGGACGGGTCACTCAATGGTTATTACTATTGCAATAATTTGATATCACCATCAAATTTCGACCCGAGAGAGAAAATCTTGTCGCAGACTTCCTATCCTGCATACCCAAAATAGGCGACTCCTTAACAGTCAAAGATCAATTTCCAGATGAGCATCTGTTTGTCGTTACTACAAAGCCACCTTGGTACATTGATGTGGCAAATTACCTGGCAGCGGGAAGATTACCAACACATATTTCATCAAGGGAAAGAAAATTGTTCATCCATCATAGCTCACAATTCACCTGGATCAACAGATATATTTTTTATATAGGAGTTGATCTCCAGATCCACAGATGCGTACGAGATGATGAAATCTATGATCTACAAAATGCCCACCATAGGGCTCATCATGTCTGGATTTTAGTATGTCATAGATTTCATCATCTNACATACTAAAATCCAGACATGATGAGCCCTATGGTGGGCATTTTGTAGATCATAGGACTGGACACAAAATTTTGCAGATGGGCTATTATTGTCCCTCAATATTCAAATACGTGAAGAAATATGTCCAGACCTGCGATAGTTGTCAACGGATGGGAAAACTAGGTCAAGCTGATGAAATGCCTTTGAAATCACAAGTAGTTGTGGAACCATTTGAGAGATGGGCACTAGACTTTGTTGGCGCCTTCAATCCAAAGTCAAATCATAAGGCCTATATTCTAGTTGCAACAGACTACATGACTAAATGGGTAGAGGAAGAAGCCTTACCAAATGTAACAGAAGAAGTAGTCATCAAATTTCTTTTCAAATTATTCGTACGCTATGGACTACCAAGAGAGGTAATTACTAATGGGGGGTCACAATTTACAGCTCATAGAATCACCACCACCCTGGATAATTATCATATTAAACACAAAATTACTTCTCCATACAATCCGCAAGTAAATGGGCAAGTAGAAAGCACCAATAAAGTCTTGGAGGCAATCCTGACAAATATTGTCTCAACAAACAGACATAATTGGGCTTTTGAGCTCCCAAATGCCTTATGGGCTTACTGCACAACATGGTGTAATACCACTGGCTACTCTCCTTATCATTTAGTCTATGGAAAATAACCCATCTTCCCAATCAAGTTTGAAATCAAGACTCTAAGGATGGCCTAGGAAATTAGACTAGATCTTACAAAAGCACATAAACAATGCCTTCAACAACTCAACAATTTGGATGAAGCATGTTTGTCTGTTGTAGAGTGCACAACCGTTATTCAGCAAAGAGAACGACCTAGCACGACAAGCATATCAAGAAAAAATCATTTAAAAAAGGTGATTGGGTGCTCCTCTATGATTCCAGATTTCAGGAATTTCCGGGAAAATTACAAACATGGTGGCTAGGACCATACAAAATCAATGAAGTCCATGATAATGGCACAGTCACGTTAAGAACCATCAACGGGTCCGGATCTCCATTTCGGGTCAATGGACACTAGCTACGACTCTATCATCAGCCACCCTCAAAAGAATATTTCTACCAGGAAGTAAGTAAGGATCCTACCATTCGAATTTTGGCTCGCTGGGAGGGTAATCCAACCACCCCAACTCCATAAATGTTGAATTTTGTTGACACTATACATACTATATATAATTTTATTTATTTATTTATTTATTTTTCTGTAGATTTTATTTAGTTTGTTTTTATTATTATTTTTGATAGTCACTCGAGAAAATGAGAACTAGGGAGGATAACTGTAATGAACTCAGTTAGCACTCTTTTCTATTCCAAACTCCTGCTTCATCTCACTCCTGCTTCATCTCATCAACCAGACCTTGTCTTTCACAGAGAAATGAATGTGTCATGTTCAGCAGCAGCAATTGGGCAACTATAATGAAACTCATAACATTAACAAACCATCCACTACTTAATTTTGAAATAAACCAACTCATAAATTAATTTAGTTGATGACTAATCAACCTTGGATTCAAGCAAAACACATTTCTAGGTTTCTAAAAATTACCTATTCAGATGGTTAAAAATGGAACCATTGTCGTTCCTTTTGCGCACTTGTTGTTCCTTTGAACAGAACGCTTGTCGTTCCTTTTGCGCGCTTGTTGTTCCTTTGAACAGAACAATTGTTGTTCCTTTTTGCGTGCTTGCTGTTCCTTTGAATAGAACGCTTTATGTTCCTTTTGCACACTTGTTGTTCCTTTGAACAAAACAATTGTTGTTCCTTTTTGCGCGCTTGTCGTTCCTTTTGCATGCTCGTTGTTCCTTTGAATGGAACAATTGTTGTTCCTTTTTCTATGCTTTCCTTTCCTTTTGTGCGCTTGTTTTTCCTTTGAATGAAACAATTGTTGTTCCTTTTTGTGCGCTTGTCGTTCCTTTTGCACGCCTGTTGTTACTTTTTCACACCCGTTGTTTATTTTTCCATTCCTTCCTGACATTGCTGATAAAACACTAAACTATTCCTTTGGGGTACAAGTTTCACTAAATAATTTTCACTAGCATTATTTCTAATGATCTATCATTATTTTGTGGACTATCTCCCATACCTTATCAAATTCTTTTTTTGGACCACTTTCTTCGAAATATCTTAAACCTTGTTCATAACCTGTAACCACCATAATTCATTTCTTTTCCCTTATACATACAAACACACTTAAATGATATCTCTCCTTTATAATTAATAAGGAATCTATGACACACTTTTACTAGGCATCCTTACACTTCTTTATGCCATCCCTTACTCTTAAGGAGTAGATGAGCCTCCCTTCATAAACTTCTAAAAAAAAAAAAATTG
>JASDQU010276849.1:0-14951 GCA_032191745.1 Picea mariana
TCTCTTGCATGTTGCGACGAAAGAGTACTTTCGTCGCAAGTGGTCGTCGCAAATTTTTCAATATGTAGTAGTGTCACCTTCTAATGGATGGAAATATATAAAATATGGAGAGGTAAATGAGGAACTATAGCAGTTGATTATTTTCCAACAACCCTAGCAAAGAACCATGCCATTTCTTGATATGGTTTTCTTAATTGACTGACCTGTATGGTTGATAAATATTCTGGCATCGTCGTCAGGTCTTCCAGATATTTCTACCAAAGATCCTAACCACCATTTCTAGTGTTTAGGAACTCTTTGGATTCATCAACTTTGAAAGTCATTGTTGGCTCTGGTAACCTGACCATTTTCTTGAAATTTGAAGGTGTCAAAGAAATTGGGGATTTGTCCTTGCAACTGAATAATTCTTTGATTTTTCTCATATTTATCTATACACCATGAAACCAACTCTGTAACATCAAAAACCTCTGGAACACACCTTGATTTGGTTATTCCTGGTGTCCAAATATCATTATCATTTCTTTCTGGAAGCAACAATGTAGAATAGTATGTGTATGCCCTAGAACAGTGAAATTTTGGATCTTCTCATCTGAATGTATTAATAGTATCTCCACAAAATCTCTCTTTCCTTCTGGACATCGTGCTTAAGGATTTGGTGGATTATGTATAGTCTTTTGGAACATAAATACCAAAGAAAATCTTTTTACATAATGTATCTTGAAGCTCTTTTTTCTAAAGGATGATTAGGGAAATTTTAATTTGAATTTATTAAGAATGGTCTCGAGAAATTCGCCATTAATAATGGTCATTTGATACTTAACCACTTGTTATTTTCTGTAATATTTGCATTTAATATTACTCGGATAATTTGATGAGAAGATACAAGGGTTCACCATAGAGTGGCGAAGAAACAAATGTATACAAAGAGATAGTGAAGTATGTCCAAACCCGTAGACCCGCAATAAAATACCACAAAACAACTAAGTATCACCAAGAAGACAGACGAAGGAAAAGGAAAAGGATTTCTTAAGAATTGTGATATGATCACTGATCCCGCGATAAAGGTTGAATTGGCTAAGTATGGAAGTGTCGAGAGAGAAGTGATATCTCAAAGAAACAACTAAGTATCGTGAAGTGGATGGATAGACTAATCATCATGATAATCAAATGATATGAATGAGTAAACTCAACCCACGGTGAAAATTAGCAAAGGTTCTAAGTATGGTACAAAATGAGGATGGAGGAAAATGGAAGTGTGTTTTGGTGATGGTGGAAGTTTGGACTTGGAAGAGAATAAGTGATGAATCCATGAAATACTTCAGAATAATATAAGTATTGGTGCATTATGGTTATGGAGGAACACAACGGTGCACTTTGGGGGAAGCAGAAATTATAACAAAACATCATGAACCCGCGATAAAGTGGAAAACTTTCTAAGTATAGAAATGAGATATACAAGAGAGATATTTATAAATAACTAAGCATATTTTATGATCAACAAGGTGCAATATCGAAAAATAGAGTTCTAGTGATAGCTTTTGGGATTACTCCAAAAGTGTTTTCACCTAGCTAGGAGAGCACTAAGCCTCTTAGTCCATTGGTGATGCTTGATGGGCATATAGATGGCTTAGTTTGACTGGATGTTTGACCTTGGATAGTGTGCTAACATAGCCCACTACTTAGGAGATTTTTAGTTTGATTGGCATGATGACTAACCCATTGATGCATACAATAGGAGAGGTACCTACCTAGGAGGATGAGCTCTAGAAACTTGGAGAAAATGTGAGTTGTTCATCTAGGTGGCGACAATAGGTTATGCGAGGGTCTTAGGAGGGGGATGAGGGGGATGGATGGGGGACGGTAAGGGGTCGGGGGTGGGACAATTCCAGAAATCTTTACCCCCTCCACAAGTTTTTTTTTTTTAATTAATTAATTTATTTGTTTGATTTTTTTTATATATATTTTTTCATACATTTGGTTATAGTTGTTGATGTTTATAATATTTTTCAATACATATTTTTAAATATTTGTATTTATATTATTTTTTTTAATTTATTTTAGAAACTCTTTTAAAAACATTGTTCTTGAGTTTCTTTTTTAATTCTTTTGAAGAGGAGGAGCAAGGGTAAGTTTATTTATTTTATTTTATTCCTTTTTCTTAAGTTAATGATAAATTATATTTTTTCTCATTTATTTAAATATGTGTTCCCCTTGTTTTGGGGATTTTTTCCCTTTATATTTTTTTAAATATATATTTTTCCTTTTATTTTAATTTATTTTTGCAACAATACTAGTTTTTTGCACACTGGTTTCAACATTTTTGCAATTTTAAGCCCCCCTCCCTCCAAAAAAAGGGTGTTACTTGTAGCATCACTTTTTGATTTGGGGGTTGATTTTAAGGTTTTTGATGCAATGGTACCAGTCATTGATGCCATGGTTTCAAACAAGTTGTAATTTTAATCTTGAAAAAAGGGAGGTGATTCTAGGAGCACCATGTTTTGATTTAGGGGTTGATTTTAAAGTTTTTATTGCTATAATATCAACCATCAAGGTCATAGTTATACACAAGTTGTAATTTTAACCTAAAAAAAGGGTGATTATGTTATCACCACTTTTTTTATTCAAGGGTTGACTTTTAATATTTTTTTTGTAATGATAGTGATTGTCAAGGCCACGGTTTCCAAAAAGTTGTAAATTTAACCTCGGAAAAAAGTGGGTGATTATGGGAGCACAATTTTTCCATTCGAGGGTTGATTTAAAGGTTTTTGTTGCAATGGAATTGGTTGTCAGGCTATGGTTTCAAGCAAGTTGTCATTTTAACCTTTAAAAAAAACAAAGACACAAGTGATTCTAGGTGCAACACTTTTTGGGTTGAGGGTTGATTTTAATGTTTTTGTTTGCAAGATGGTGAGGTTTTAATGGCATGGTTGTTAAATTTTGTAATTTTAACGTTGAAAAAGAGGGGTGATTTTGGGAGTACCACTTTTCAGTTTGAGGTATAAATAACCACTAAATGAGAACTCTAAAAACTGAGAACTTTGGAGGTTTTTTGTCAAGTCGGTAATTAAGTTTTTACCTGTTGAATATGATATTTTGTTATTTTGGATACGAGAACCATGTTTGATTAATGATACTAGCATGTGGCTTGTTATTCCATTTGACTAGGAGATAAAAATAATGTTTCACTTATGATTATGATACATGCATTATCATTATTAATTAGCACAATTTACTCTAGTGATTGAAGGATACAATATATATTGATTTCATTGTGCTCAATGTATTTCCATGGCTAGTTGGTCCAATGATGTAATGTGATGTTTTAAGGAACTAAAAGTTTTTTGAGGAATGGTGAAGTTTAAATTTGTCATTCTCGGGACCCACACTGACCTAGGTTAGATGCTAGGAGTAGCTCGAATGAATGTCAATCATGTGGTAGAAATCTCACCCTGGGAAAGGACCTTTGCTCAAAGAGAATAGTCAACATAGAAGTTAGTACCTTGTGAGGTTTTATAAGAGAAATATTGGTTTAAAACATTTGAAATATGGTTCCAAAGTTGATTTAATGTTTAATTCCTTCTAGATTTTAACCTTGTACAATATTTACTGCAAACAAATTTTCAGTAAAAAAACAGAAAATGTACAATGGAAAATACACACATTACACAGAGAGTTTTCCCCTAGAAACCCAAACTGGGAAAACCAACATATTCTATATTCATTCATAGTGATACATTGTTTACAATACAATAAACATATAGGAGCCAACGACATCCAAAACCATAACCCAATGACATGGATTAGTCAACAACCAGATTTCCTTAATCGGAAATAGAAAACCATCAAAAAAAACCATGTGTCGAAAAACTGCCCAACAATGGACATGAAAATCGAGGTGAAACAAAAAACGAGGAAAAAATGTGACACGTTTCCCAAGGAAAAAAAAATCTCAGGGTCGCTGCCCCCGAACCCCCGCACAGGGGGCCTATCATCCTCCTACACAACGTAGAAGACATTGCTACTAGTTGTGCAAATAATATAACATATACCCAACATTCTCCCACTTGTTGTTTTCTTTGCATATAGGGGGTTACAGGATTACATAGTCAACAATGCCGATGGATCCTCTACACCAAGAGAACTTCTCAGTGCTCACAGATTTTGTTAATGAATCTGCAACATTCTTCAAAGTGTCCACCTTCATCAACACCACTTTCTTTTCTTCAACCATGTCTCTCACAAAGTGATATTGAATATCAATATTCTTTGTCTTTGAATGATAAGTTGAGTTCTTCGCCAGGAAAATTGCACTCTGACTGTCACAATCTATCCTTACAACTTGTTGTACCAACCCAATACTTGAACACAATATTTGTAACCATATTGCTTCCTTGCTTGCATGAGTGGCTGCCATGTATTCATCTTCTCTAGTTGAAAGTGTAACTACATCCTATCCTTTTCTCATCCAACTGATTTCTCTTCCAAACAGGTTAAACACATACCTGCTTGTAGATCTCTTATGATCTAGATCTCTAGCCCAGTCTGCATCCACAAAGCCATGTATGTCCAACACTCTGTCCAATCTTGGTATTTCTTGGTAGCATAATCCATTGCTAGCAGTGCCACACAAATACCTGAAAACCCTTTTTATTGTTGTCCAATGCTCCTTCCCTGGTTTTGACATATACCTGCTCAAAACTCCCACTGCATGTGCAATGTCCAGTCTAGTACAGACCATTGCATACATCAAACTACCAACTACACTCGCAAATGGAACATGAGACATGTCCTCCTCCTGTTCTTGTGTCTTGGGACACTGATCTACATATAAATTTACACCAACAAGAATAGGGACCTTCACTGGTTTACATTCCTGCATATTAAACCTATGCAATATTGTCTTGACATATTTTCTCTTATTTAACCAGAGTTTCCTCTTTTTCTGATCTCTTTTAGTTTCCATGCCCAAAATGAAATTTGAAGAACCGAGATCCTTCATGTCAAATTTAAAGGACAACTAATTTTTCACATCCTGGATAATCTCCTTGTTGTTTCCTATCAACAACATGTCATCCACATACAAGACGAAATAAATCAAATGATCACCAATTAATTTAGAATACACATAGTGATCCTCTTTGCTTCTTGTGAAGCTAAGTCCCAACATATAAGTATCAAATTTTTGATACCACATCCTTGGTGATTGTTTTAAACCATACAGGGACTTTTTCAACTTGCATACCAGCTCCTTCTCTCCCTTCAAAGCAAAGGCTTCTGGCTGCTTCATATAGATTTCTTCTTCCAGATCCCCATGTAGGAATGTTATCTTCACATCCATCTGTTCTACTTCAAAATCAAATGCAGCAATAACAGATAACATAAATCTTATAGAATTTAACTTGGTAACAGGAGAAAAAATCTCACCAAAATCAATTCCCTCAACCCGAGAATAACCCTTTGCTACTAACTGAGATTTGTATTTCTCCACTTTGCCTTCTCCATTCAACTTATTTTTAAATACCCATTTGTTTCCAATGGGATTTCTTCCAGTTGAAAACTCCACTAGATCCCATGCCTCATTTGTATCCAAGGATGCCATTTCTTCATCCATGGCCTTTTTCCATAGCTTCCCATTATCTGAATCCACTGCCTCCCTGACGGTTCTAGGATCATCATCAGTAATAGACAAAGAAAAAATTGAATGGAAATAATATGGAGTATACCTTTCTGGTATCCTTCTTTCTTGAACCAATCTCCTCAATACTAGAGTATGAGGATCTTCTTCTTCTAATTCTTGTTCTTCTATAGAGTCTAATTCATCATCCTTTAAATCAAACTCTATTTTCTTTGGTTCTTCCTTACTTGGTAGGACTTCTTGTTTAACAACATTGTTCATTTCTCTAAATACCACATCTCGAATATACACAACCTTTTTAGTTTCTGGGTTCCAAAGCTTATCACATTTGAGACCACCTTTATACCCAATAAAGATACACTTTTCAGCCTTCTTATCTAGATTACTCATGTTTTCCTTTGGAACATGAAAATAGGCCTCACAACCAAATACCTTGAGTTGTGTGAGAGAAGGTTTCTTACTATTCCATACCTCTTGTGGAGTATTTTCATACAGTGTTGATGAGGGTAATCTGTTGACCAGGTAACATGAAGTACCTATTGCCTCTTCCCATAATTTTTTCCCTAACCCGACACCATTGAGCATGCACCTTGTTTTTTCCATCAGCGTCCTGTTCATCCTTTCTACAACTCCATTTTTTTGAGGTGTATATGGAGTATTCTTCTGCCTTGATATACCGCACTTCTTACACAATTCTTCAAATTCATTCCCGCGGAACTCTTCGCCATTATCTGTCCTTAACACCTTAATTATTTTATTTGTTTGATTCTCAATAAGAGCCTTAAACTCTTTAAACCTTTCAAATACTTCAGATTTCTTCCTGAGGAAATATATCCAAGTATTCCTCAAGAAGTCATCTATAAATGAGACATAGTACCTAGATTTTCCCAATGATGGAACTGACACAGGACCAAACACATCACTATGAACTAGCTGTAAAATTCCTTCTGTCCTCGTTGCACCAGAAGGGAATCTTACCTGATTATGCTTCCCATATACACAATGTTAAAATAAATCAAAATCCAGAGAGAAGTTAGACATACCTTCAACCATACCTTTACCATGTAGTAGTCGAAGACCCTTCTCTCTGATATGCCCCAGTCTTTGATGCCACATCATAACCTTTTCTCCAGGGACTGTAGGAGTTCTTTATTCTTCAACTCTAATATCATGAACAATGGAACTATTACAACCATCACTAATAGTGTTTCCTTGTAGCTTATACAGAGTTCCAAACCGAACTCCCTTCAGCAACACCATTTCTCCTCGAACCATCTTGTAGGTTGCCTTTTCAAATATTGTTTTTACCCCTGCATCGTCCATTTTTCTTACAGAAATTAAATTTCTAGCCAAACCTGGGATGTGCAGAACACCAGGTAGTGTTCTAATCCATCCATCTATGAGCCTCAACTTGACTTTTCCTTGTCCTGTGATTCTGGTTGTCAAATCATCACCTAGGAAAAAATTACCTCCATCATACCTTTCATATTCACAGAACCACACCCTATGGGGAGTCATATGAAAGGATGCACCTAAGTCAACCAACCATGCCTCGTGATCTGCATGTCTACTTGAAGAAGCCAAGTACACATTCCCTCCTTCTTCCTTGGAAATATTTTCTTCTGTAGAAAGAGCTTCTTCAGATCCCTTATTTTTCTCAATTTTGGATATACACTACTTCTTGTAGTGCCCTTCTTTTCCACATCTCCAACATACCTTTACAAACTTTCCAGAATATTTATATCTACCCTTAGACTTAGATCTCCCACTTGAGGACTTAGATCTATTTCTTTCCTGGGAGCATCCTCTTGCAAATAATGCGTCTGTGCTATGTCCTTTCATGTTCTTCCATATCATATCCTCTGACAATAAGGATGCGACGACTTCATCAAACTTCAAGGTAGTTGTATTACTACCTATGGCCACAACCAGACTATCCCACGAGTCTGGTAAAGAGCACAGTAAAATGATACACTTATCTTCATCTGAAATTTTTAATCTCAACAAATACTAACTGACTTACCACATTATTGAAGGCATTCAAATGCTCTACCACCAAGTCTCCATCTCCCATCCTTGGGTTATACAGATTCTTTCTTAGGAAAGTTTTATTTACTAGGGACTTAGACTGATACAACTTCCCCAACTTATCCCATAAATCTTTGGTTGTAGCTTCCTCTGATACATTCAGTAATACTGAATCTGAGAGACACAATTGAATTTTACTCTTCGCCTTCCGATCCAACTTTTTCCAGTCATCCGCTGAGGTTCCTGTAGGTGTAGTACTTGGATCCACTGTAATCCACTGATATCTTTCCACCAACAGATCTTTCATCTTGAACTTCCACAACTCAAAACTTTTCCCATTAAACTTCTTGATCTCCATTTTCGAACTGCTCGCCATTTCTTTTCACCTGAAAAATAAATACCACAGATCTCCCAATGTACCAAGGATTATCACAGTCCTAAGCCAAACCCTTGACCACAAATGTGTCCCCCTCAATCCAACAAAGATCTAATACCAAATGTAGATTTTAACCTTGTACAATATTTACTGCAAACAGATTTTCAGTAAAAGAATAGAAAAGATACAATGGAAAATACACACATTACATAGATATTTCCCCCCTGGAAACCCAAACCGGGAAAACCAACATTTTCTTTATTCATTCATAGTGATACATTGTTTACAATACAATATACATATAGGAGCCAACAACATCCAAAACCCTAACCTAATGACCTGGATTAGTCAACAACCCTAATTCCTTAACCGGAAATAGAAAACCATCGACAAAAACCATGTGCCGAAAAACCTCCCCACAATGGACTTGAAAATCGAGGTGAACCAAAAAATGAGGAAAAAATGTGACACATTTCCCAAGGCCCAAGAGGGATATGTTTAATCCACTAAAAACCTATCATATGACTTCAACATTCCTAACCATAACCCTGATTTTTCCCTAAGATTATTTAGGGGTGTTAACTACTCTTAGAAGGGGGTTGGAAAGGGGGAGGTATTTGGGAAGAGAGGTTGTTATATTTATGGTTATTGGGAATAGAGAACAGAAAAAATTAAAAAAAAATTAAAAAAAATTGGAAACTTGTTTTATGTGTCATCAATGGTTGTTTTCTTGAGAAAGAGAATTGTACTAGTTATGTTGGTCGTTGGAACATTTTGAACATTGTTTAAGCATTATTTGAGTGGGAAAGAGGAGGTGGGAGGTGTACCTAGCCAAAGTGTGGTACTAAGGACTAATATTAAATTTGACACTTGATTGGAAGAACTCCATTGTTGGAGGTATTGCAGTACCAGGAGCATGAGTGGAAGTGTTCTTTTAAACCAGAAATCTGAGAGGTATGGTTTGTAGTAAGCCATTGGCCTCTCCACCACAAAATTGCTACGTATAGTTGGATTTTAACCCATTATTGTTATTTGTTGGGCAAGGTGAGTTATATTGAGTATAGGACCGAGGGAGTGTTACCATATATTCTAATTGAGCTTAAGTTCTACTCAAGGGGTAAAACCTATTACTAGGTGTTGCATTGGTAGGGAGGAAACATGACCTCTGGGTGTGATTTACCCTACATTGATAGTTCTACATTGGAGGATTGGTATACATCAAAGTAGGAAACCCATGTATGTATTAATAATGCTACTAATTTATTGTAAATTGATTCTTGAATTATCTTTAAATTATTTGGAGGGAGCTTTTTATCAAGCGACAACCCTCTCAACCAATTCATGTTGGGTTGGGTTGTTGCAAAGTGATATCAAAGCACTTAGGTTCTAAAAACTAGGTGCCTTTGGGGAGTAGATGCCTCTGTAAATTAGGGGAAGTTTAATGGATGTCAACCTTAGTTGTGAGGAAGAACCTAGAAGACTTGTGCAAATTACACTTAGGAAGGGTTTTTGAAAAATAAATTATTATTCTTTGCTTGTTATTTATCTATTGATTATTTTTCATTTAAAATAATTTGCATTCTATAATCACTATTATTATACTTCTCTTCTTTTATTAATTTGGGATTTGGAATTATTTTTGACTCATTGTTGTGATAATTGTTAGACCTAGATAGACATGATAGGTTTGAAAGTTTATTTTGTGAGTTATTATGCTAACTTTTAACCATTTCGAGTATTAAAATAATTTATTAATTATAGGACATGTTGAGGAAAAGGTATAGAGAACCTTACTCAAGCATTTTCAGATCTTGCATGGCTAAGACAATATAGTTGGGAATGCCACCCGGGGTTTATAGCCTTAAAAATACTCACTCAATCCACAAGTATTAAGTACAAAGGATTAACGATGATGTTATGTTTTGTATATGTAACAAGAATAAAATTGAAATAAGCTAGATGAGTGTATGCAGATTTTACAATAGTGTAAACATGGAGATAAAATAAAAAGAAAGAACCATATCATGAAAACACATGTATGAGACAAAAACAATAATCTGATTTTTATTTCATTCTGAGATACAAAACAATATTTCTCTTTTACAAACCCCTGTAAGGGTAGGGACCAAAGTTAGATTTAGAAGTCTATGATGGGCACCATACAAAAAGACTCTAACAACAAAGTAAAACTGAAACTAATGATCTGGATCAGCTTGCCACAAAATGTTGCCACTTGACTCTGGAAGATATTCTTTATCTGTCATGAAATTCAATTCATAAGCAAACAAGAATACACAAACTGCCAAAGATAAATCAAACACCTTTAAAACAAGTTGTTGAAATGTGTGATTCAGTTTTAGACTCTTGTTGCCTTCAATAAGACCCTGTTGTCATCAAGAGGATTAGGCTTTCTAGTAATCTCATAAATGAATGAAAATTGAAAATATCTCACTAGTATAGAGAAAACCTTATGGCTGTAGTTCTCCTTCTATCTTCCTCTTTGTATCTTCATCTCATTGAGCCATTGTCCTTTCTCAATAATTTGAGGTAGTTCAACTACCTTCTTTATTTAAGACAAATTAGCTTAACTAATTAGTTTGAGAGAAATAATTAATAATAATATATAAATAAGGGTCTAATTAATAATAACTAAATAGGTGGGACCCCTTGTGACTCCCATTATTTTCTTTGACAATCATCAAATATAAAGTATAAAATTAATAATTTGAATCAAATAACACCCTTGTAACTCCCATGCTCATCATTTAAATCGAATATTAAATATCAGAAAAATTATGACCATATCCAAAAAAATAATATATCCATCTTATCCTCAAAAAATGTCTAAATAAAAGCTTGTTGTCCAAAAACTTGGTCAAAATAATGAAACACTGTTTTCACCATCAAACAACATCAAAATATATATTTGTTGTGGGAGGCATTTTTCTTCTTCTCATTGATGTCCTCTCTTGACTTTTCTGTGGCAGCCTTTGGTTGATTAGAACCTTGGGGATGCACTGCACTGATCACGTGAGAGAAATCATCCTTTAGGTGGAGGCGTGAGGACATAGACTTGGAAGACTCTTTAGATGAATTGGAGGAGGGGGGGGGGCACTGCTTTTCCTTTGTCTAGCACAAGTTGTGGGATATCAGTTTTTAGTCTTTTGTTGGCATGCGAGGATTGTACTAGTGAAAAAATAATGGAAACTTGAGCATTAGGATTAATTGGTGGTGGTGGTGGTAAAGGAAATGACACAGTGGGTCAACCATGGCAGTGAGAGACATTCTAATGAACAATTTCTTGTCAACCGTCATTAGCGGGTGGTTCGGGATGCATTGATATGTGTGGAGGAACAAGAATGCAGGGAAAATTTTGCGGAGGTTGAAATTGGGGCCTTTCAGGTCGAGGATGCAATATACCATGACCAACTAAACTACAAAACCCAGCCTGAAATATTTGGTTCAAATCTTGTGGATCGGCATCAAAGTGAATCGAAAAACGAGGCCTTTTATGGCCTCACTACCAGTTACCTCTGCCTCTGTTATTCTGGCCATTACTGCCCCTGCTGAAAAAGCTCATCTTGTAGAAATATTTAATAAGTCATGAAAAATTCTTAATAACCCATACATGAAACTCCACTTAAATAAATCAAGAGTTGTCTCTATTATCTACTATAGGACACATGCAATCCATCCATAAAACTTCCATTAATTAATTTCCATATGAATAGGGAGTTGATAGGGTCATTGGGAGTATGGAGGGTTTGTATTGTGTGTAAAATGATATCACGGAGGGGGAAATATTCATGGATATTGTTAAATAAAACAATAAAACAATCAAATTGTGTATATAACTAGCTCCCAGAACACCAATCATCAATTAACCTCCACATCATTTCTTTTATTTTCATACAGACGTTTCCTTAAAAATGAGTAACAATAGAACAGGGAGTGTAAAAGTGTAAGTGGGATAATGAGGGGAGTGTAGCATGCATAAAATGGTATAATGGAAGGGAATTCATGGATACTATTCTATCATATACCAAACAATGCGATCTTCCAAAATCAATTAAATTTCCAAACCCTTTGCTATTTCAAAATTAAAATTCAACTCTCTGTTCAAAATTCCAGAACTGGTGTTTCACTTCAAGGATTTTCATTTTTCATTTAGAAATTTCATTGCACATAAATAATTTCATAATTTATTGCCCAAGAAAAAATCAACAATGATAACATAGCTTGTGCACAATAGAGTCAAGGAGACATAGTATCCCAATAATCACAACCAATAGTCGAAGAATGGACAGACTGAGGTAAACAACATTACCACCAGTACTCTTTAAACCACTACAGAGTTTCAGGAAGTGGACTCAAAAGGGACCCCTGTGTATAACACGATTTTGAACTGAGACTTCAAATAACAATGCTTCCAAAATTCCCTTTCATTCTTGTTCACAAAGCTCATTCAACGCGTATATATTTCATCCATGTAGGTATTCTTTTCACATAACATCGAACACACAATAGATCGTATCCATTAAAAAATTGTTTTGCAACGCTGTCATCACCTCAATATTTCCTCATGACATATTGTATCTTAGAAAAAAAAAAGTAGGCTTGGCATCATTTCTAGCATCGCATAGTAAACAAATTGACAAAATCCATGACTAAAAGAGCACAAACAACGCCTCTATTAAATGTTGGGGTTGGCCACCCTTGCACCATTAGTCGAATACAAGGTTCAATATGCCAATCAACAGTGATGAGGTATGGGAGGACGAGTAGACCAATACTTTGAGGGTTTGGCCAAAGGGATGTCTTCAACAGTCTAGCACCACCATAAGTTTCCACAGTCATATTTACAAAGCTTATACAAGGGCACGGGCGTGATAGCCATATAATTAAATGATGGGTAGAGTCTAAAAATAAATCAGAGACCGCGAACAATGGTACCATTTTTATCAGACAGAGAGGAACCACCAAAGAAAACCAGAGGCAAGGCAGGCCCGAAAACTTCCAAAAAATATCTTTTTTCATGGGTAAAGCAACGAAGCAACTACAGTTTTATCAACAATAAGAGACACCCACACCATTTTTAACTGTGAATAGTTCACATATAAACACCAAAGAGACCAACTTCATCAATAATCCATACACAGTCGAAAATACCATATATTGTAAACTTTGGAAATGAATAGAGAGTAAGGAAACGCTAGAGACAACTTTTGACTTAATTAAAGAGCAGATCAAAAAATTCATGGATGGAGCAGCAAGAACCTCATACCTGGGTGTAAAATTGCCAAGGAGAATCGACAAAGTATGAATACCTCTTCCACAGTCGAACAAAATGGATCAGCACAACCAACAAAAGACCAAATGTGAAATGGAAAGGGTGGCAGCCTTGAGGTAGGTTAGAGCGACGTGCAATTACTGCACATCATATCTACACTTACACCTTCAACCATAGCCGGTACGAGTGAGCTAGCCATATAGCGCATAACCCACTATACAATTAATTGCAAGTTTGATACACCATTTTCCAATCTGACATAGGTCAATGCTTGCTAGGGGTGCCATGTCCAAATCATTACACTTCCATTTTAACAATGTGCATAACCCTTGTAACATGAAATCAAGGTAACCACCACACCATATATCATATATAACTTGAAAACTAGAGCTTAGTTCTTCCTTCAAACTAAATGTAGCATAATAAAACTTGTGAGGACTATATAAAGACAACATCATTCCTCCTTTAATCACATCGCCCATAAAATATCATTTGATCAATTTTTTCGACAAAAACTTAAAAGAAAATAAACTATAGAACTCATCTTGCAACCATGTCATAAGCACATAGAATACATGTGTCGCCTTTCTGTCATGTTCACACACGGGGTCCCACCTATTAGTATATTATTAATTATAAATAAATAATAAGGCATTGCAACCATTTGCATGCAGGTACCCTATGTTGCGCTTTTGGGCGTCAACAAGGCCTAAGTAGACTAAGATTGAAAACATGCACACTTTTAATCCATGTTTCTTGATGATTGGTTGAGATTTATTCCACACTTCGTGCAATTGGTTAAGAAGGTGCACTTGTTTTCAAACCTTATATAAATTCATGTGTGGGTAGTTACACTTCATATATGATGGTGCACTTCATTAGGAGGTTTCATTGATAGTTTTGAGGGTGCCTCTTATGTTTACCCATAGTTTTACTAGAGCACATGTTATTCATGCATTTTTTAGTGAGGCACCTTATCTATATAAGAAGGGATCCTATTCATTTGTAACTAGTTGGAGTATAAGAGAAAAAACATTTGTTTCACTTGTGCTTGTATTGTTTTCTATCTTGGTTTATTTCTTGAGAGTTTTTTTTCTTGTCTAGGACTATCTAGAGTGTTTGTATGCAACAGGTTTCCTTGGATCAAGGAGCTAGAAAAGGCCACACAAGGAGCATCTTTCTACAACTAGAGGATCTTGTGAAGTAATTGCTTAGTGATTTCTTACAGTCTTAGTCATTTATTTCTAAATCTAGGGCAATGATCCAAGTGGACATTGACGGTCTCCCACCTATTCCATTGGCTCAAAATATAGTTTCCATATTAGTAGTTTTTTGTTAAGAACCAAATATCAATATAGCATAGAAAAACCTCAGAAAAAGTACTCAACGCCTTGAAAAAGAGATAATTTCAAATAATAAGCCTCTTCAAGGGGGAATTTTCCTTTTACCCCACTTAAATGTTCAAGTACAAGATGATTCAAAATGAAAATGTCTCATTGGTATATATAGGAGACTAGGAGGTATAATTAGAACTAATGGCCTAAAGCTGACATAAATAAAATAACATTACTAATATAATATGCCCCAATTAAGGGGTAATGAGCCAATATTAGGGCTTAACA
>JASDQU010276853.1:0-11134 GCA_032191745.1 Picea mariana
TAGCTAACTGCATATTCTTCCCCCCAACACTAGCTTGTTAACTAAGTACTTCAATGCAGAATGATCAGTGAACATCTTAAAATGTCCTCCTAGCAAATAGCATCTAAAATTCTACAGTGCATAGACCATAGCCAAGCCTTCTCTTTCAGTCGTAGTATAGTCCCTTTCAACTATATAAATCTTCCTTCTAGAAAAGTCTATAGGGTGGTCAATGTCTCTTGCACCCGGCTGTGCCAAGACTGCTCCTAATTCTATTGATGAAGCATCGACATGAACATTGAACTCCTTACTCCAATCTAGAAAAACCAAGATTGGAGTAGTGACCATTTTTTGTTTTAGTGTGTCGAAGCTTTATTGGCATTCTTTTGTCCATTGGAACTTACTATCTTTCTTTAATAGCTTCTCCATAGGTTTTGTTATCTGTGCATAAACCTTAATAAAATTTCTACAGTATCCAGTGTGTCCTAATGTAGTGAGAAACTATCTGACCGATGTAGGGGGAGGTAGATCAACAATGATGGCAGTCTTGGAAGGATCCACTAGCAACCCCTGCTTACACACAATGTGCCCTAGCAACACCCCAGAGGGTGAAAAGAAAACACATTTTTTCAAATTTAGGGAAATCTGACATTGCTTGCACTTATCTAACATAAATCTCAAGCATTCAATGTGGTCTTTCAGAAGGCTAAAGACAGTCCAATCATCAAAGTATGCTTCCAAGAACTTGTGTAAAATTTCCTTAAATGATTCGACCACCACCCTAGAGAAGATGGTTTGTGCATTCTTCAACCTGAAAGGCATCACAGTGTACTGAAACGAGCCCCATTCTGTTGCAAATGTGGTCTTATGTCAATCTTCCTTAGCAATTCTGATCTGGTGATAACCTGAAAATCCATCTGTGAATGAATAGATCTCCTGTCCTCCTACATTATCTAGAACTTCACCGGTAAAAGGTGTAGGAAATGGGTCATGTAGACATGCATCATTCATCTTCCTTAGATCTACACAAATTCCAATTTCTCCTGACTTCTTATCTTAGACCACCATAGGGATAATCCATTCAGATTATTCAATAGTTTCTATGATTCCTGCTTCCAACATTCTATCCAATTCAATCTAAACACTCTGCTTATATTTAGGATTTAATCTATAAGGTCTCTTCTTGATGGTTCTTGCATATGGTCTCAGAGGGATCTTCATTTATCCCATTGGTCCTTTAATGTCCTTCATATCTGTGAACTTGGTTGGAAACAAGTCCTGATATTCATGTAATAATTTTGTGATCTTGCTAATGGTAGCATCATCCCAATAGTCTCCCACATTTGCTAACTTAGGTGTTTATTCTATTCCAATATTAACCTTCTTAATTTTAATGGGTTGTCCAACAAAGGGTAATTCAATCCTTATTCCTTCTATGTCTCTTTGTCCTTTAGTTTCTAAATTTTTTACATCCCTTGGGTTATCATCCTCATCAGCATTAATATTGTAGCAATCCTATAACTGCTGAAGAGGTGTAGTCCATTCATCTTCTTCTTGGGTAAAAGGGAGGTTAGGTGCCTTCTCAAAGACCTTCTGTCTTATAATTTGTAATGCCTAATATACTGTAGAGTACTGAATCTCAAATAAAATTGTAGCTATAAAGTTATAAGTCATACCATACCAATCTGTAGTGATGAGGCACAATTATGCTTGAAGATACTAGTTGATAGGCATAGTATCCAAGGTGTTAATGAACTTATGCACCCACCGTTCTTTAGGAATGTTTCTCCAGGCCTCCTCACAACTTCTCACATGGTCCTTAGGAAAACTCTAACCTGTATATCGAACTTTTCATCCTTCTTCTTGATCTGAAAAGTGCATTGTCAATAAGGTGTGACATTGTACCCACTCCACGATGTTCCTCTTGTGTGCTCCCAAACATCTAGTTGGTGTGGCTCTCAAGGCTTCATCCAGTGCCAACATCCTTTGTTGTACTGGTACAATTCTATCAAATTTATCTAGAAATTGTCTCCAAATTATTAAAACCATCAAATTTTGGAAGATTACTTACTTCTGTGCCAATCCAACGAACTGCTCTGGTCAATCTGGCACATCACTGCGTAGAGACCTCATACATTATTTTCTTCCATTTTTTCAATGCTTCCTCTGAATCTGATGAGCATGCAATTTCACTTTTCCAGCTGAGATTTCTATCTGTTGTAGGATTAATGTAATTTTTCTTGTCTTGTTGTCAGTTTATAGATGTTCTCTAGCTCATATGCGTGGTCTTCTTCCCTGAAAGGTTCTGTGTATTTGCGACCTTCATCTGGGTCCAGAGGTGCAATGAATTTAAGGCCATTACCCTCAAATGTCATTCTTCTCTTATTTAGGTCAACGATAGTGGAATTGTTGACATCCCAATCAATTCCTAACAACGCAGGATAAGGACAACTATCATCAACAATTTCAATCACTTCGAAGTTTGCAAATGTCCTTACCCCATCGATGTCTATAGGGACATGTTCTAGTCTTCCAAAGGGGATCACCGCTTGCTGATTAGCCATCTTGAGCCTGATAGGAGAATAAATTAGTCTAGATTTTCCCATCAGCACCCACATCTTCTTTGTCATAACATTGACTTCTGATCCTAAGTCGAGGACCACATAGTCCACGTTGTAGTCTCAAATCTGAGCACTAAGGTGCAATTCCTTGTTTGTCCTTTTTTTCCTTGATACTTAATTCACAGCTCTACTCAACATGGGGTCTATTCTCCCAATTTCATACTGTCTCACCAGGTGTTGTAGCTCTTGTACAGACTTTTCATCTTTAATCAAATTAATATAGGTATATAAGAAGTCCATGAGCTTGCGTACCTCTTTTCCTTGTCTAGCTATAGAAGACTGATCAAACGCTGGTGGAATTTCACATTCCCTTACTTCTGGTTGTGCCTTAGATGAAGAAGCTTGTTCTCCTACACATTATTTCCTTGCCTCTTCAACAGTATGCCTCTCTCTCCTTGGATCAAACAACTGTGCCTTCTCTACAGCTCTTATGATCCCTAATCCTTCTATAGTCTTTCCTGGAGTCACTCTGGCTTCTCCTGTAACAACACCTCCTCTAGTAATAACAACAACTCTGGGGTCCTCACATTGAGGTTTTGCTGATATTAATTAGACTTGTTGGTTTCCTCCTCGTCTATCATGGAGTTTGGCTAGCAATATTGGACAGTCTCTGATGACATGATCAAATGAGTTACAATAGTTGCAAGTGGTACAAGGGTTTTGACAATCCCTTGGCAGATGTTTGGGCTGTGCACAGTTATAGTAGATGATCTGTCCTTTTCCTCGACCCATACCTCCTCCTTGTTATCTTCCTATGAATCCACCACAAGGGTTGAAGTTTCCTCTCCCTGGGGAGTTGAACTGCACATTGTTTCCTTCTTGTTGTACTTCTCCTTGAATTATATATGTATCCCTTGATATTTCATGCATGAGATCATAAGCCCTACAGTCCTTCTCATCATGCCCCATAGATTTACAGAATGTGCAGTAAAGATTGGTAGGTGTCTCGACATATTTTTTCATATAATAACATTCACCAGGGTGATGTCTAGTTCTACATACCTCGCACTAAGGTACAATATCCTACTTCAAAGGGATAGGTGCTCCAGAGGCCAATTATTCATGAAATAGGGGACAATTCTCTTTGTCATGGACTTCTAATTTACATCTGATACAACACATATTTTCTCTTTTCTCCTTTCCTTTATCTTTCTTCATATCTTCGACCTGTAAAGATAAACTAGTTAATTGATTTAATATTTGACTCATACCTGGGATGGATTCTTTTGCAGGGGATGCTTCTAATTTCATGGCGATCTCCAATGCTTCATCCTGTTAAGTGACTTTATATTGCATCAAAGGAACTCTGATATGTGGTAGGAGGGCAACGATGAACCATTCTTTGTTCTGTTCATCTGGGATCTGAAAAACTTAAACAACTTGTCAGAGTCTTAAATCTCTGATCAAACTCCCAAACAGGTTCAATGACCTTCTACTTGATTTCTTTCAGCTCTGTAATGGACCATGACTTTGACTTAGGATTCTTGAATTCCGCACTCAGCGTAGTCTTAATTTCATTCAACGGTTTAGGTTGTCCAGGTCCTGAAGAAAACTTCATATACCAGTTCAGAGTGCGATCCCTCAAGGTAGTACTAAATTGAGTTCTCTTAACAGCTTCGTTAGTGACTTTCTTGATGCTCCATACAGCTTCACATAAGAACCAGTGCTAGTTAGGTTCTTCAGATCCATCTCCTCTGAATATGGTTAACCTCATTTCATCTGCCATAGATCTTCCTTGGTTTATTGACTGAGTATGTTCTAAACTTCTTGTAACAATACTCTGATGGCTTTGACTACTTTGGTTACTCTGGTTACTTAATGTTTCTAAATCAACAAGAGGATTAATAGTACTTACTTCAATAGTAGGCATGGTTCCTGAAGTTTCTGTCTCTCCTCGAAGAAGTTCATCAGTCTGTACTTCCTCTGTTTTTGCAGACTCTGAATACTCTTCATCTGTTAGATATGTTTCTTCTCCACTATAGAATCCCTCATCTTTGTAGTTTTTCTTATAAAGGTTCGCAAGAGTAACCTCTCTGAACGGTCTCCCACTGCATGTAAGTATAGCCTCTGTGTCACTGTTGTTGTTTGAATTATTTAACATTAGCTTCACTGTATATTCAAGATATTCTTCTCATGAAATAAAATCTTAATCTTCAGCTTTAAAAAGTGTAGGAATTTTCCTCTAGGTCCCCTAAAGAAGTATCTCTCTACTTGATTATACGATTCGACTCTGTCAATGGAAAACTCAGTAATGTACCCTCCAATAGTGCTATCAAACCAAATATCCACTGCTCTAGACACAATTTTATTGACTCTCTTAATTTTCTTGATCAGTGCTGTTGTCCAAACCACAGGTGGTCTAGATCTGATCTCAAACTAGGTGTCTTCTAATATGGCTAACCAGTCGTATAACTCCTTATGAATTCCTCCAAAGAAAATTTTGTGTATATTGGTAAAGATGTACCTTCCCAACCATTCTTCTGTGCTAATGCTAGGGTTCTTGTTCTGGGCTTCGATGAAGTCCTTTTCTTGTTCTTCTATCCACTTCTGAATTTCTGTCTTCGATGGAAAACACCTTCACATTCCCTCAAGAAGATCCTGGTCTCGGCATTGGAACCATTTGTTGGCACAGGGGCAGACCCAAGGTTCAACTCTAACAACGCACCAACAAACCCTAATCACTTTCCCTTACGAAAAAACCTGTGAAGAAGATGCAGTCTCACATGAAGTAGCAATAGGGGGTTGCAGGACACATGTTTCTACAACCAGAGGAAATCCAAAGTGAATCCAGGGAAGCAACATAATAATCTAGATATACTTTAGAATCCCTCATCTTTGTAGTTATTCTTATAAAGGTTCGCAAGAGTAACCTCTCTGAACGGTCTCCCACTGCATGTAAGTATAGCCTCTGTGTCATTGTTGTTGTTTGAATTATTTAACATTAGCTTCACTGTATATTCAAGATATTCTTCTCATGAAATAACATCTTAATCTTCAGCTTTAAAAAGTGTAGGAATTTTCCTCTAGGTTCCCTAAAGAAGTACCTCTCTGCTTGATTATACAATTCGACTCTATCAATGGAAAACTCGGTAATGTACCCTCCAATAGTGCTATCAAACTAGATATCCACTGCTCTAGACACAATTTTATCGACTCTCTTAACTTTCTTGATCAGTGCTATTGTCCAAACCACAGGTGGTCTAGATCCGATCTCAAACTGGGTGTCTACTAATATGGCTAACCAGTTGTATAACTCCTTATGAATTCCTCCAAAGAAAATTTTGTGTATGTTGGTAAAGATGTACCTTCCCAACCATTCTTCTGTGCTAATGCTAGGGTTCTTGTTCTGGGCTTCGATGAAGTCTTTTTCTTGTTCTTCTATCCACTTCTGAATTTCTGTCTTCGATGGAAAATACCTTCACATTCCCTCAAGAAGATCCCGGTCTCGGCATTGGAACCATTTGTTGGCACAGGGGCAGACCCAAGGTTCAACTCTAACAACCCACCAACAAACCCTAATCACTTTCCCTTTCAGAAACACCTATGAAGAAGATGCAGTCTCACATGAAGTAGCAATAGGGGGTTGCAGGACACATATGTCTACAACCAGAGGAAATCCAAAGTGAATCCAGGGCAGCAACACAACAATCTAGATATACTTTAGAATCCCTCATCTTTGTAGTTTTTCTTATAAAGGTTCGCAAGAGTAACCTCTCTGAACGGTCTCCCACTGCATGTAAGTATAGCCTCTGTGTCACTATTGTTGTTTGAATTATTTAACATTATCTTCACTGTATATTCAAGATATTCTTCTCATGAAATAACATCTTAATCTTCAGCTTTAAAAAGTGTAGGAATTTTCCTCTAGGTCCCCTAAAGAAGTACCTCTCTGCTTGATTATACGATTCGACTCTGTCAATGGAAAACTCGGTAATGTACCCTCCAATAGTGCTATCAAACYAGATATCCACTGCTCTAGACACAATTTTATYGACTCTCTTAAYTTTCTTGATCWGTKYTRTTGTCCAAACCACAKGTGGTCTAGATCYGATCTCAAACTRGGTGTCTDCTAATATGGCTAACCAGTYGTATAACTCCTTATGAATTCCTCCAAAGAAAATTTTGTGTATRTTGGTAAAGATGTACCTTCCCAACCATTCTTCTGTGCTAATGCTAGGGTTCTTGTTCTGGGCTTCGATGAAGTCCTTTTCTTGTTCTTCTATCCACTTCTGAATTTCTGTCTTTGATGGAAAACACCTTCACATTCCCTCAAGAAGATCCCAGTCTCGGCATTGGAACCATTTGTTGGCACAGGGGCAGACCCAAGGTTCAACTCTAACAACGCACCAACAAACCCTAATCACTTTCCCTTTCAGAAACACCTGTGAAGAAGATGCAGTCTCACATGAAGTAGCAATAGGGGGTTGCAGGACACATGTGTCTACAACCAGAGGAAATCCAAAGTGAATCCAGGGCAGCAACACAACAATATAGATATATTTTACCACTCCTAAGCTTACTTCACAAGTCTTATCTCTGATCTAACACAATAAGACAATAACAATATATCATATGGAAAATAACACAAAATCAATCACAAAGAATGACAAGATATATGTGGTTCACCCCGTCTCTAGGGCTACGTCCACAGAACTGTGTTTCTTGATATATTAGATGAAAAAATACAGTTCTATCTACGCACTTAGTTGCATATATTTCTCTCTCTTTCTCTCTTTATCTCCCCTCCCTGCACACCCAACTGCAGGGTTGATCTTCGCACCCAGCTGAAGATCTTACAATATAGTCTCAATATTGCTCTCAACAACAATAATCATAACCAACAATGAACAACACATGAACTAGAACCAACCCTCCCAGGTATTCTAGACCTTTATTTTTACATTACACAACCAAAGTCTAGGTGTCAAAACCCTAGATCCAAAACACTAGGTGCCAAAACCCTAGGTCCACTTGACCCACATTTTAAGGGCTTCGCCAGCCTGCCCTTCCTTCTTTTCTATGAGGTGCTCCAAATCACTCGTTGATGTCTTTTTCCTCTTGATGAGTTGTCCACGATCCCTCTTCTTTACTATTTTTTCTTCCTCGATCTTCTCTCCCAACAAATAGCTTTTCCTTTACTTCACTCCTTCTTATCTGCTTATTTAACCACTTCAAATCTTCCTCGGTTTATGTTCTTTCCATGCAGTTCGTACCTCTCCTTTCTTCCTTAATCTTCGCTTCCTTACATAACCAAGGGCCAACAATATTCATGCCATCAATTTTTGAAGTTGTTATAGGAAATATGGTATAGGTGGTGATGCTATGAGGTCGAGTTGGATGATGATTTGGCTACCTTGTCATAGTTGCGTAGCGTGTCCTTCATTTCGTTGTGAAACTGTATTCTTCAGCACTTGCGCAACGTGTTTGCATAACGAAATTTCTGTAGTTGGTATTTTTTTTATTGTCTCTCAAATGGTAAACTAGGTTAGGCAGAATTTTGGTCAAAGAATTAATATCATCATGATGTGGCTACTGGAGAAATTTGGGAAAAAACCTAGTTCAGGGATCTCGAGAAAATTAAAAAATGGTTGTAGATGACAATGGCTCATTTTTCAAAAACAATGAAGCATTTTGAGCTGAAATTAAGTGATCTTATTAATATTATCTTCATGCATATCCTATAAAAATTTCATGGCAAACAGGCACACTTAAGAGTTATGATGAAAATACATTTGTGCAGCGAGATCGCTACGTAACTGGAAACTACAACACTTGTGCAACAAGTACCCTATTTCCATTTTCTTCGCTTGTTTGACTCGTACATGGAACCTAATGACCATTTATTGACATATTAACTTGAAATCACATAATATAGAGCTATGGAGACATTCATCATTCCTTAAAAAACTGATTTGTCCATCAAAACTCAAAACCCTAGAAGCTAGAGGGTTACAAAATGAGACTTAGATTCATGTTGATATAACATGTATATATTCATGTGCTGAAGTAGCTTTAATATTACCTTCAAACTTTCCTATATCATCCAAAATGTTTCAACCACGATGAAATCCATCTCTGCAAAAATTGACACTTTTTGCATAGTGTGCCCACGTTGCGTAATTTCTATTTTTTTCTTATCTCCAATGCTAACTATCACAATCTGCACTTTTGGGGTTTCTAGGTTATTTATATGATGCAAATAATATTAACACACTAACCTTGAACAATAATTATTATGAAAAGAGATATAGCTTGCAAGTTGCATAATAGCTACAAAATTAGGGTTTGTGTTTTATCCCTTAGTTTATGATGACAAAATATCAAAAAGGACAAAGCTGAATATTTCCAACTCAATGATCTTACACCTCAGATACTTCTATAAGAATTTATAACTTCCTCTTAGCCTCATGATCAATTTCAATTTGTTGAAGTCTGTGTTTCATAGTTCTGTTTTCTTTCTTTAAAGACAAGTTTTGCTAGTAGATATGCTTGAGCTGCCCGGGTAAAGATAAAGACCTTTCTACCATTCTTTTGTTGTTATCAATGGCCTCTTGAAACTAATTAATGTTTTTAAATGCATCTTTCACATGTTCTCTTTGTTCCTTCCTTAATTGGATGATAGTATCTTGTTCTTCCCTTAACTGATTTTTGAGCCTTTTACTTGTTCTCTCAATAAGATGTGATAACACATTGCACATTGCAATATTACATAGTTAATAATTAATTAATTATTTAGTAAATAATTGATAATTATTTAATTATTTAATAAATTGCACATTGCATACTACACATTTTACATTAATAAATAATACCATACCTGTTGGCATAAGGGTAGACCCAAGGTTCACTCTAAGAGTGCACCAACAAGCCCTAGCTACTGGCCCTTTCGGCAACACCTGCGAAGCAGATGCAGTCTCACCCGAAGTAGCTATGAGGGGGTTGTAGGACAAAGATGTCTACAACCAAAGGAATGTCAAGTGGATCAAGTACAAAAAAAACTCCATATGAATCAACACTTATCAAGCTAGATCTATCCTGCACAGTTATAGATCTGATCTAACATAGTAATGCAATTAACCATATAACAACAACAAAGATCAAAGAAACTATCATACACACAACACAAGGTATATGTGGTTCACCCTCTCTCTAGGGATATGTCCACAGAACTGTGCTTATAATATATTAAGATAAAGCCTATAGTTCTGATCTACGCTCTTAGCCAACATATCTTCTCTCTTCTCCTCTCTTCCTCTATCGTCCTGCGCACCCAGCTGCAGGATTTGATCACACCCAGCTGAAGATCTTACCATACCAGGAAGCTCTCGCTCTTAGCACTCCCTCTCTCATAGTATAATAATATCTCAATCAACAATAATCAATATCAATGCCCAACAATAGTACCCCCCCGACCTAGGTCCTCTCGACCTCTATTTATACATTACAGTCCCTCACTGACAGCCTTAGGTTGAAACCTAGGTGTCAAAACCCTAATTACCCAAACCCTAGGTGTTTAAAACCCTAGGTCAACTTGACCCACTTTTCCCGGGCTTCGCCAGCCTGTCTTTCCTTTCTTTTTGTGTGGTGGTAACAGTGGCTTTCCCCGATTTCTAAGTTGTCCTCGATCCATCTCCCTTGTTGATCTTCCTTCCTTGATATCCTCATCCAACGACTAGATTTTTCGCACTTCACTTTGACTTTTCTTCTCTTTTGCTTACTTCGACCCAGTGATAGTCACTGCGTCTTCCATGCAGTTCATGTTTGACCTTTTCTTCCTCAATATTCACTTGCTTCCATACCCAAGGGAAAACAAGCCCCCAACACTCTCTTGTGACTCGTCTCGAGGCACTTCAGATCTGATCTTTCTATTTTACTTCGACTTTGGATTGCGTAGTGCAGTCTTTGCTTTCTTCTTTGTGTCGCTTCTCTTCCATTGTGCAGACTGTCGTTTCTGTGTCTGGTGCCCAGTTTCAACTGCACCTAGTACCTAGACCCTTCTCCTTTTGTTTTTACTGAGAGCTGTGAGGCAGCTAGTTGTTGTAGTACAACTTCAGTCGACTCCCATTCACCAATCCTTCCTTCCGTTCTCCCTTCAATGTTTGCAGTTGTGCAGCTCCTCCCTCTCTAACATAGGCGATCTCATATGGTCTGATCCAATGTGTCCTGAGCTTCCCTGGGTGTCTTATGAACTTACTGTCATACACCAGTACTAAGTCACCTTGCTTGAATGTCTTCTCCTTGATGTGCCTGTCACAATATTCCCTCTCTCGTTCTTTCTGAACCTGCTCATGGAATCCTGCAATGAATCAGTCTTCCTCCAATTCAACCAACTGTGCTAGCCTCTTCTGGACAATGCCAGTATCATCCATGTCTGTAAATGCAGCAATTCGTAAGCTTGGTACCAAGTATTCCATCGGGACAACAGCTTCAAGGCCATAAACCAACTTGAAAGGGGTCTGAATTGTCAATTTATTGCAAGTGGTTCTATAGGCCCAGAGTACTGTTGGTACTCTTAAATCCTAGTCATCCCTATT
>JASDQU010276856.1:0-14531 GCA_032191745.1 Picea mariana
TTGTAATTATACCTCCTAGTCTCCTATATATACCAAGGAGACATTTTCATTTTGAATCATCTGGTACTTGAACATTTAAGTGGGGTAAAAGGAGGTTGCCCCCTTGAAGAGGCTTATTATCTGAAATTATCTCTTTTTCAAGGCGTTGAGTACTTTTCCTGAGGTTTTTCTATGCAATATTGATGTTTGTTTCTTAACACACACCCTATGTATGGAGCAGACTGCGAGAATTTCACACCCTAAGTGTGGGTGGCCTGTCAGAATGAGGGATTCTCGCACCCTAGGCCATAGTCAGCCTGCGAACTCACCTTAAAAATATGTTTTGGAAGGAGACAAGAGCCACTTTTTCTCGGGCAAAAATTCCTTGTTGGGAGCCTGAATACATCACTGTTGAGACATCACCACAGTGACCAAAATCATGTGTAACAGAATTCCCCCCAAAGTATGAGGTCGGAATCTGTGACAGCCAAAATACTTTGTAAACTACATGTGTGTGTCAGAAACCAGGAGTGCACCTAATCGGAAACCTACAAACAACCAAGCATCTGCAAAATACAATACCAGTTCCGAGGTAGGCATGCCCATACTCATATCACAGACAGATGACATCGTGAACGTAGGTCATGGCCACCAATCATACACCGTGGATCCATGCCGTCAAAAATACTGCATAGCCACCAGAAATACACTGTGGATCTATGCGAGAAGACTCAAATTAAGATGACATAGCCACGTGACATACAAAGTGGATCTATGTGTCTGCAAATCATACATATTCTATCGCACCCTGTATCAAAAAAGATGAGACCTAGGGTCTTCAATCCCGTCACCTGAAAGTATGAATCTAGCCATGTGATTACATGTGCTGAAGTTGAACATGGTAGAAACCACTTGATTACCGGTCATTGATGAAACCGTTAACAAGTGCGAGGGAAATCACCATTAGTGTCAATGACTCCCAAGGTACACTAGTACAATCCAACGAATGTGAATAAATGAGCTGAGGTCGAACATTCGAAGGAATCTCCCAATCAGGGGTCAATGATGAAAACCCACTGTCGAAAGTGAGGAAACCTGCCATTGAGGCAAGCAAATTCCAAGGTACCAAATAATTTCTAAGTCTTGTTTTCGGATAATGAGTTGGAGTCGACGGAACAAGACTTATGACAGGAGGGCCTTGATGTATCCCCAATCAATGACATGAAATAAGTAATAGATTTTGAAGGTGAAACAGAGTGTGAATATAGGTTGAAACGGACACAGGGAAGGTCGACACGGTAAGATTGGACAACTGCAGATGGTCGACTCAATAGAGGGTTTGGATGAACTTCTCTTGAACATATGAATGACAGGACCAAGGAATTGGCAGCACTGACTCAAAGACGACCCAGGATATGACCTTGTAGCAAGTCGAATGAGAGACAAATGGATTTCCCAAACCGGCTTCAAATAATGAATAGGGGGTGTCATGTTCAAGAGCGACACTTACTGCCAATAATATGAATACGAAAACACATCCCTTTCCAAATTTTCCCCCACCATTTTTGACGAGTACCTCTTTATTTTTACGCAAGCTTGAGGAGGATAACATATGCTTGTTGATGTAAGCTCATCCTTCGGACGAGTCCCTCGGAGTATGTTTAACGAACCCTATGAAGGAGTGGCTCGGTCCCATTATGGGTCTTTCGATGTTTTTTTAATGAGTCCAAAGATAGAAAACTTGAGGTTTTTCATGTTTTGAGAGTCTGAAAAACACTTAAAGAGAACTCTATCGATTCCTTTTTCGTAAAATAGTTCGACAGGACCAAAAAAGTGATAAACTATCGCCCATCGAACATTTTGTTCAGATACTTTTACAAGCGTGAACAGAACAAGGTCGCTCGGCAATCTTTTCATTTTTATGGAGTGTGAAAAGAGCTTAAAGGATACTCATTTGCATTCGTCGTTTTCGTGTTACCATGACGAGTACGAAAAGACGAAAAGTATACTCAGTTACGTTCTCATGTATTTTCGAGCGCGAGAACGAACGAAAACTGAGCTCGAAGTTTTTATAAAAACTATAAAAAGCAGTCGTGCATGCGACGAAAAAAGAAAAAACATCTGTACTCCTTCGTGTGGACTTCAAAGTCGTTATATCTGCAAAAATTCACACTCATAGGGCTATTAGGCATTAGGTTTGATGGACAAGACAATATAAAAATCAACAAAAAAGGTAAAAAGTGAATAAATATGGGTAAAAAGGGATTTTACCATTTTCATTGTGATTTTGCTAAGAATTTTGCCCAAAACAACTCTTTTTCCCCCAAATTTCGTTGCTCGATCGTGGGAGGCAAAAGCGACCATTTGGTGAACCGTCTTCGTCAACAAGGTAAGCTCTTGATCTTCTACCTTTTCTATGGTTTAGTTTTTGTTTTCATTAGCAATTTTCAAGGTTTTGGGTTCATTTTAGGGCCAAAATTTGCACCCGAGCATTCTCGCAGACTAGCCATACAGGACCTATGAGAATGCATGATTCTCGCAGGCGACCTTAAGGGCACCTACGAGAATCTTGCACTGTGCTAAAGGGGCACCTGCGAGGGCCTAAAAATGAAATTTCAATTTGATTTTTTCTCAATAAAAAATATGCCAAGGTTTGAAATGAGTTGTTGACCCTTCTCTTATGGTTCTTGTGTAGGCATTTGACCATCACGATGTTGGAGTGGTGAGAAAGAGAACGTGAGGAGGAGGATGCTATTGTTGGGAATGACTCGAGTACCGTTGCTACCCTCCAAGACTGTGGACTCTTGAAATTCTTCCAGATTCCGGGCATGAGGGCCCAAATCAGGTTGTTGGAGTACCTGGTTCATATGTGAGACATGGACCAACAGTTTTTTCACGTGGCAGTCCACACCTTGACCCTAGATATCGAGGATATCTACTTTCTAACAGGGTTATCACAGTGTGGGTACCATGCCATCTTGACTGGTAGCCGAGGTGGCGGACTCCCTATGAGTGAGTATTGTCGCCAGTACTACATTCCAGAGGCAGAAAGAAGCAAGGGCAAGGTTTCTATTTGGGGAGTCCAAGATTTGACCCTGTGAACAATCTTGTTCACTATAGAATACATGGCCGGGAGCACAACTCCACACATGGCTCTCCATAGTTACTTCCAATACGCCATAGAGTGCACAGAGCCATGAGTCTTCAACTGGTCGGATGCAGTTCTCCACAGTATGAAGAGGCAATTGATGAAATGCAGGAAGGGCGACTTGAAGCAGTTTGGGTATGGATCACTTTTGGTGTCCTTCTTTCTTGACAGGGTCCCATTGCTAAGATTACAAGTTGAGTGGGTTTTACCGAGCCCACAGGATCTGAGGATGTTGAGGTGGTGCAACCTCATGGCCCGACACATAGCTCGGCCCATCATCAAATACAATGATTCATTCTTTGACTGGTTGCAGCCACAGATGTTGATGGTTGATGACTACGCATATGCCGTATTGGACTTCCGAGGGGATCCGGATTTAGCCCTACCTGAGGATGCTCAGTGGGATGACCTAGGTAAGAAGTACACATTTTGTTCTTTTAAATGTTTTTGTGATTTTTATCATATAAAATGTTTTTATGTTTGTCCAAGAACTGATCAAAAAATCTTTTTTTGATGACACAGATGTGGGGCCATATCAACCTCCAAGAACGTCTCCTATTCAGCGGCGAGGAGAGGCGGCCCCAGTGGTGCGATCGGATGCCAAAGACTATGAGGCAGTGAAGAAAAAATTGGAGGGGTTGACTGCTGACATTCCAGACATGGCTATCGGGGAGATCCCTCGACATTATCAGCGCCACACCGTGGGCATGTCAGAGTCTATTAGTCGACTACTTCGTAGGGTGGCCCAGGCAATTGTGTGTTATCGTGAGCATCACCCATGACGCTATTTTGCAGAGGCTATGAGCTTCACATTTTGAGATTTTGGTCCTTGGACAGAAAATTTTTGTAAAAAACTTTTGATCGTTATATACATCTATATGGCTTCTACCAGCTTATCTTGTGTTGTGTGATACATGGGATGTGATTGGTTTATAAATGGACCAAATTTCTATATAATACATAGTTAGCTAAAGCATCAGTCAATGTATTTAGACATCTAGGAATGTGTTGATACTCAATATAATCAAAATAACGTTCCAAGAGGCGAATTCGTAAATATACCCATAATAAAGTAGGACTTCGAATAGCATAGACATTACTTAGTTGTAGTACTACTAGTTGTGAATCGAGTCATACAATCAACTGGTGGATATCGAGCGAAATAGCATCAATCAACAATTCGATGACGGCGCTATACTCTGCAATATTGTTGGTCGCATGGCTGAGACACACACCTCGTAGAGTGATAAGTTCGTTTGTAGGGGCATAAATTTTCTAAGCAGCAGAAGCAAGGTTCTGAGTACTACGGCTAACGCCATCAACGAAGCCAATGTGGGGTAGCGAAAACTCTGACATATGGAAACCAAACACAACGTAACATGAGCAGTCGAGGGCATAGACCATATAACGAAAAAGCATACTACAGTAACACACAAGAAGTATGATACAATAAAATACAAGTACTCATGCACAGGTAACCTTAGGCATAGTACTTCTTTAAGTACAACCCATTTCTGGTTTCACTCAAATGGATACCGTCGTAATCTACTAACTCGTAAGATCCTTTCTCCAAAACTCGTCTAACGATATAAGAACCTTGCCACATAGCTTCAAATTTTCCAGCTCCTAGCATATCTCAATCTTGTTCATAAAGGAGAACCAGATCACCTTCGGAGAAAACGCGAGGCTTGACATGTTTGTCGTATTGGGATTTGATGCATTTCTTCTGGGTTTCTATGACTAGGGCGGCATCACGACGAGTTTCATCTAATCACATGAGATACAACAGACGTTCTTCTTCGGCAGAAGTGTCTGGGAGGATTTCAACGGCTAGTTTTAGGGAGGGTATCTCACATTCAATCGACAGAATGGCTTCTAGACCATAGACTAATCGGAATGGTGTAAACCTGGTAGCAAACTTAACGGATGTCCAGTAAGCCCACAATGCTGAAAACAACATCGTGTGCCAACTCGTTTTGTGAATCCCTATCATTCGTCGAAGCATGGTAATGAGGACTTTGTTAATTGCTTCGACTTGGCCATTGGCTTGTCGATAATAGGGTGTTGAGTTTTCGTGGCAAAGACCCAACTTTTTAGTGAGTTCGGACATCATGAATTTTCTAAAGTGGCTACCGTGATCAGTGACGATAGCCTGAGGAACACCAAAATGAGCTATGATGTGATTGAATATGAATAATGTTGCGGTCTTTCTGGTGTTGTCAAATGTCTGCATCGCCTTGGCCCATTTCGTAAAATAATTTACGGCGACAATAATGTATCCATACCCCCCGTCCGAGTGGGGGTGACATGTCATGAAATCGATACCCCATTTCACAAAAGGACCAATGGAGACCACGGGGTGAAGAGGAGCAGGATGTGACCGTATTTTATGGCTGTAGGTCTGGCAAGCGTGGCATTTTGGATGGAAATTATACAATCATTAAATAAAGAAGGCCAAAAATACCCTGCTCGCAAGATCTTCTGGGCAGTAGCATACCCAGACATATGACCACCACAGTCTCCAGAATGGCATTCATTTAGGGCTTTCTCGACTTCGTCAAACGTGAGGCAGCGTCGAAAAACTGAGTCAATCCCATGACGATAAAGAGTATCACCGAGGATAATATACTGACGAGCTTTATAGTGTATTCAACGGCGGTTAGTACTAGACAAATTTGGTCAGAAAGTTTGGGTTTGGAGATATATGATGATATCTCCATACCAAAGATCATCGGAACTAATCAGGAAAAGGGATTCATCAGGTAATGAATCAGCTGCTACATTTTTCGTCTCAGAGTAGGGAAAGTCACATATCAACTCAGAAAACACTAAGGATTTATTGGACTTAGCGCGTTCGAATTCTAAGTCAAACTCCTGGAGTATCACGATCCATTTGGAGTATTTTCCCTCTAGCAGTTGAAATGTGAGAATGTGCTGCATAGGGTTGCAGTTAGAAATTACCATAGTCTTGTGAGAGAGGATATAGTGCCGGAAACGTTGAACTGCTTGGACGGCTGCCAAGGCCAATTTTTCAACATGTAAATACTTGGTTTCCATAGACGTTAAACGAGCACAAGGTGAACGTGTGAAATCCCAAAGTGTTGGGTACAACATCATGAGAACAGAAATGAAGATGTTGTATTAGCCTCCTCTGAGCAGAAGAGTTGACAATAAACTCCATATGAATCTCCTGTGTAATGTAGTGGGAAAGAAGATTTGTTGAGTGGACATGCCTATGGAGGAGCACAGGTGAACGTGATCCTAGTGGTTGAGCACTAGTGAAGAAGTGGTGCTTCTGTGTAATGCAGTGAGCCAGATATATGGACATCCCTATGGATGTGACCCTAGTGGATGAGCACTAGTGGGTGTATAATATCCCTTGCTATATTGTTCAAGAGTCAGACCTACCTCTAACCCTAATTGTAATGTAAAGGGTATAGGTCGGCCCCACCTTAATGTGATTAATAATAAATGTAAAATATAATTAATCTGGTTAATATTAATTATAATGTGACTTAGAGAGATCATCCGTGTTGTTCCAATAAACACTTATGTTGATAGGACAAGTATAATATAAGTAAAGGTAGATTCCCCATTGTGGGATCATATCTTTTATGTGAGTTTGGTAATTTCAGAAAGTACATCTTCTTGGGAAAAGTGTGCACCTCTCTTGGGCGCTAGTATTCTAGGGTTTGAGCACCCTCTTGTGTGCTAGGTCTTATTGGTGGTGAAGGTCTTTCTCTTGAAGAATATAGCAAAGGATTTGGCTGGGTTTTCTTCCCTTTGTTGAGAAGGGTTCCCAGGATACTTTTTGTGTTCTTGTGCATGGTGTTTCTTCTTGTGATATTGGTTGTTGCAACATTATTGTTTATGGTTAAGACAAATGCTAAAATGGAATGAACTACATGCTTAACCTAGCTTATTGAAAAATCAACACTCTTATGTTTTGCATACCCTAATGTTTTTCCACATTTTCCCTCTTCTTCCTTTGTCATCGGGATCCCCGATGTCTATCTTCATATGTGAGCCCTTCTATTGAAATCCCAAATTCGAAGGGGAAATATAGCACATCCTTCTTACTAGGGTATTAGTTGACCCTTCATTCCTCCAAGTACCAAATATGTTAATGTTTGTAACTGCTCAACCACTGAATCCTGATCACCATAAATTGATTTCATGGTTCTATGAAATCCAAGTACATTAGCAGTTGGTGTATTCAATTCTTGTAGGTGTAGGTTGGATTGTTGAGCAAGCTTCATATTTTCCTCATTGAAGCTTCCCAGTTCCACCTCACCAGTCCCACTCATGGTATCATGGCCAATACTCAAAGCTTCCTTCCCAGTCAGTTTTATGGTGTTTTTATTAATTACAAACATAATTACATGCTTAATAATCACAATACATGAAGTCTTAGTATAATTACAATCATGGGGGGGAATAGGGTGTTACATTGTTAATAATTTGAGTGTGTAGGTTTCCACGGTTAGTCATAATAGTAGCTAAAATTTTCTGGAAAAAATTGTGTGATAGTTTATGAAACGTCTGACATTTTGAGTGGACACTCCACCCATCATCAGGGAAAAATAAATCTCTAATGGTAATGGAGTGTTAGTGTTAATGATTTATAGGAGGAGATGCAAGGGTCGGTCATTGTAAGTGCTTCACGAATGATGCCCCCATCTACCCATCTCGCATCATTCGTAAAGCGCATATCCTCCTATAAATCATCATCACTGTCACTCTCTTCATTACCATTAGAGATTTATTTTTCCCTAATGGTGGGTGGAGTGTCCACTCAAAACATTGGACGTTTCATAAACTCTCACACGGTTTTTTCCAAAAAAAATTAGATATTATTGTTAATAATTTTATTGAAGTTAATGTGGGCAGTGGGGATAGCCTCGAGATTTTGAATATTCATAAGGATTTTACTCCTCGTGAGAGGCAAAATATTAAATATATTATAAGAGAGTTTCAAAATGTGTTTGCATGGAGCTAAAATAATTTAAAGGCTTATCGAACATATGTAATTGAGCATGTGCTTCCTCTAAAGGTAGAGTTCAATCCCTTCCACTAAAAACATAGGACAATTAGTCCTAATCTTGCACCCATTATACATTAAATTTCAAAAGCTTTGTAATGCTAAGATTAGTGCCCCTATCAAATATTCATCTAGGGATGTTAATCTTGTACATGTATGTAAAAACATTGGTGAGCTCCATTTTCACATGGATTCCCACAATTTGAATTATATGTCTTTAAATGATAACTACCCATTACTTAACATGGATCAACATTTACAAAGAGTTACATGATTGAAAAATGTTAACTATCTTGGATGGTTTTTCACTGTACAATCAAAGMTTTATTGTGGAAGAGGACCAATGTAACACTGYATTTACTACACTTTGGGACACTTTTTCATATATTCACAAGTTTTTTGGTCTAACTAATGCAAGGGCCACTTCTCAAAATGATATGGAACTTTGATTTTTGCAATTTAATTAATAAAATGATTGTTATTTATCAAAATGATAAAACATTTTTTTCGAAACAAAGTGATCATATTGGACATTTGATGGAAGTCTCTAAATGGTGTCAGAAAATTGGAATCTCTTTGAATATGAATAACTTTGTTTTGGTATGACCAAAGGTAAGTTGTTGGGACATGTGGTATCACATGATGGAGTTCAGATTCACCCTTCTAGGATGGAATTTGGGATGCAGACTATTCATAAGGTTCCTTTACCTAGAGGTAGAAAAGCAATTCAGCCCTATTTCGGTCAAATTAACTTCTTGAAGAGGTTTGTCCCTTATTTTGCAATAATTAATAATCCAATCACATATATGCTTAACAAGGGACATGAATGTAAGTATAATGTCCAAGGGAAGCAAGTTTTTTATTATATTAAGCATGCAATCTCAAGTGCTCCAATTTTGGTAAGTCTCGATTATTCTATGCAATTTCAAGTCTCTTCATTTGATTTGGTAACACCATTGCAAGTGTTCTCCTTCAAAAGGATGAGAATGGGTTCTATAGACTCATTGTTTTCATGAACAAAGGATTTAAAGGCATTGAATTGAATCACACACTATAGAGAAACGAGCAAGCTCTTAACAAATTTATTATAGAGAAACAAGTTTGTGCTCTATTAAAATATCTTAGGCAATTTCAGGGTTATATTTGGAATTTAGAGGTAAATGTGTTTGTTCCTCATCCAAGGTTATGGATATTCTATCACAACAAGAACATGCAAGGAGGATAACCAAACTTCAAGTGTTTGACTTGGAATTGAATCCCATTAAGGTCTTGCGAGAATGATGATTGACAATGATATTTTGTTGATTGAAAAGCAAGAAGTTGAACTAAACCAGATTTGTGCCACTTTAGAAGAACTACAATTAGATTTGGTATAAGAATATTGTTTATTACTTGAAAAAATTTCCATGCCCTGTACCTTGATAAAAATCATAGGACTATAAAACTACAAGTTACCAAGTATTGTTCTCTTCAATATGGTTTGAAAAGGAATAAAATTAGAGTGATCTTAAGAATTGTTACTGCAAATGAGTCTAAGAATATTCTGAAGGAATTTCAGAATGGATTTTTTGGAGGTCATGTTTCAACAAAGGCCACAACTCATGAGATTCATAGAGCCAATTATTATTGGTCAACTTTATTCTTTTATGTTCATTTATATGTGAGAAATTGTGAGTCTTGCCAACAATTTGCAAGTACACAAAATTACCAACTTTGCCTTTGGAGTTTGTTGTTGTTGAGAGACTTTTTCAGCAGTGGAGTATTGGTTTTATTAGAGAAGTACACGAAAACTCTAATAATGGGTTTAAGTGGAACTTCATTTTTACTTACTACTTCACTCCTTGGGTTGAGGTTATTTCATCAAGGAATTATACTAGTGCAGTGATAATCATGTTTTTAGCAAACATTATTACTAGATATAAAGTGCTTGGAAATTTTTCATTGATAATGTTATTTCTTTCCAATTTATTGGGATGATTGAATTGTGTGCTAAGTATAACGTTGTATTTTCACATTCCTATGAGTGTAGCAACAAGAACTTGATCAAAATCATCAAGAATATCCTTGGAGGAACAAGAAAAGTTGGCACAATAATTTAAAGTATGCTCTTGATAAAATAGACTCACTCGTATAAGAGCAATAGAAAAGAGTCAATTTGAGTTAGTTTATGGCATGTATGTGTATCTTCTTATTAACCTTGAGTAGCTAGTGTACAATTTGCTTCAAGGGTTTGCTACAAATTCAAAGGATTTGGATGCAAGGATCAATCGATTGGTTGGATTGGATAAGGATCGAAGGAAGTGTAAGTTTTAAATATTTTACATTAATGGGATGCACACACAGATTCTAAACACAGAAAAGAAAACAATTGTAATCACGCATATAAACAGAGATTTACCCTACAAACCCAACCAAGAAAACTAGCAACCTATTTTAGAGATGTACCTCTAATTCTATTCATAATCCAACTTCATTGTTTACAATACAATATATATAATCCAATGGCATCCAAAAACCCCTAATACATTGAACCATATTAGATTACAACATTAATTCCTTAACCAGAATTAGAAAACCATGCGCCGAAATACCATGCACACCTAAACCACCAAAGGAAAAATACCACCCAAAATTTTGGTGAATAAACTCCCAAAAAATAAGAGCCCCTAAAACCCCTAATAGAGGGACCCACAATCATGCAAAGAATATAACACATACCCAACATTCTCCCACTTGTTGTTTTATTTATATACAGGGATCACAGGATTTCATGACCAATGATCCAAGGCAAAAATGCTCATTGATTTTCTACACCAAGAGAACTTCTCAATGCTCACAGACTTTGTTAATGAATCTGCAACATTCTCCAAAGTGTCCACCTTCACCAGCAGCAGCTTCTTCTCTTCAACCATGTCTCTGAAAAAATGGTATCGAACATCAATATGTTTTGTCTTAGAATGATACGTTGGGTTCCTTTCCAAAAATATTGCACTCAGACTATCACAATCTATCCTTACAGTTCGTTTTACCAACCCAATACCTTAACACAATTTTTGTGTCCATATTTCATTCTTTCTTGCATCATCGGTTTCCATGTATTCATATTATGTAGTTAAGAGTGCCACTGCAAACTATATTTTTCTCATCCAACCGATTGCTCCTCCAAACAGGTTAAACACATACCCACTTGTGGATCTTTTATGATCTATATCTCAAGCCTAGTCTACATAAACAAAACCATGTATGTCCAACACTCTGTCAAATCCTGGTCTTCCTTGGTAACTCAATACATAAGTAGTAGTTCCACACAAATACTTGAAAACCCTCTTTATTGTTGCTCAATGTTCCTTCCCTAGTTTTGACATATACCTACTCAAAAATCCTATTGCATGTGCAATGTCCATCTAGTATAGACCAGTCCATACATCAAACTTCCAACCGCACTAGCATACATAACATGGGACATGTTCTCTTCATCTTCCTATGTCTTTGAACACTGATTTGCAGATAACTTTACACCTATGGGAATAGGGACCTTGACAAGTTTACAATCCTACATATTAAATCTTCGCAATATTGACTCAATGTATTTTCTCTAGTTCAACCAGAGTTTCATGTTTGCTTGATTTCTTTTAATTTCCATGACCAAAATAGAATTTGCAACACCAAGATATTTCATGTCAAATTTAGAGGAAAATTGAGTTTTCACATCCTGGATAATTTCCTTGTTGTTTCCTATCAGCAACATATCATCAACATACAAGACCAAATAAATAATATGGTCACCTACTAATTTGAAATACACACAGTGATCATCGGCTTCAGTTCTTGTGAAGCCAAATCCTAAAATATAAGTATCAAATTTTTGATACCATATCCTTGGTGATTACTTTATCCCATACAATGACGTTTTAGCCTGCATACTATCTCTTTCTTTCCCTTCCTTCTAGTTGCTTCATGTAGATTTCTTCTTCCAGATCCCCATGTATGAATGTTGTCTTCACATCCTTTTGTTCTACTTCGAAATCAAAAGCAGCAGCAACAGATAAAATAAATCTAGAAATTAACTTGGAAAAATGAGATAAAATTTCACCAAATTCAACTCCTTTACCTAAGAATAACCTTTTGCTACTAACCAAGATTTGTATGTCTTCTCTTTTCCTTCTGCATTCAACTTCTTAAACACTCATTTATTTCCAATGTCTTTCTTCCAATTAGCAACTGCACTAGATCCCAAGCCTCATTCTTGTCCAAGGATGTCATTTCTTCAACCATGGCCTTTTTCTTGAGTTTTCCTCCCTTTTAATCAATTGCCTCTGTAATAGTTCTAAGATCATCATTTGAAATAAACAAAGAAAAATTAGAACGATAATCAGTTGGAGTATAGCTTTATGGTTGTCTTCTTTCCCAAACCGATCTCCTCAATACCGAATTATGCGGTTCTTCTTCTTCCTATTCTTGTTCTTCTGTAGAGTATGATTCATCATCCTTAATTTCAAACTCTATTTTCTCTAGTTCTTCCACCCTTGGTAGGACTTATTGTTTGACAGCATCTTTGATTTCTCTAAAAACCACATCTCGACTATACACTACTTTCTTAGTTTTTGAGTTCCAAAGCTTATAACCTTTCAGACCATCTTTATAGCATATAAAATAAAATTTTCAACCCTTTTATTCAGCGTACTCCTATTTTCCTTTGGAACATGTACATAAGAATTACAGCCAAAAACCATGAGATGTTTCAAAGACGGATTCTTACCAGTCCATACCTCATGTGGAGCCATGTCATCCAACGTTGATGAGAGTGTTTGATTTAACAAGCAACATGTAGTGTCCACTGCCTTTGCCCAGAATTCATGTCTTGTTGGCCCTTGGGTATGGAAGTAAGCGAAGATCAAGGCAAAAGAGGCGAAATGTGAACTGCGCGGAAGACACAGTGACTAAGACTGGGTCAAAGTGAGAAGAAGAACAGAAAAGACGGAGTGAAGTAAGAGAAAGAAATTCATTGAATGAGGATATCAAGGATGACAGATCAGCAAGTAAGAAGGATCGTGGACAACTCAGCAAGCGGAAAAATCCACTGTTGGATGCTTTGGAGAACCGCGCGAGAAGGAAGGAAAGACATGTTGGCGAAGCCCTGAAAACGCAAGTCAATTTGACCTAGGGTTTTAGACACTTAGGGTTTTGTATCTAGGGTTTTGACACTTAGGTTTTAACCTAAGGGTGTCTGAGAACTATTTTAATGTATAAATAGAGGTCTAAAGGACTTGGGATGGTTTGTTGGTATTGTTCATTCTAGTTTTGTTATTGGAATGAGTGATTATTGTTGTGTGAGAGAGAAGTGCTAAGTGCAGAGCCTTCTGGTATTGTAAGATCTTCAGTTGGGTGCGAAGATCAACCCTGCAGCTGGGTGCACAGGGAAGGGAGGGACAGAGAGGAGAAGAGAGAAGATTTTCTAGCTAAGAGCGCAGATAAGAATTGTATGCTTCATCTTAATATATTATAAAGCACAGTTTTGTGGATGTAGCCCTAGAGAGAGGGTGGACCACATATATATTGTGTTATGTGTGATTGATGTTGTGTTATTTGTCATTTGATATGTTTCTATTGTGATAATTTGTTAGATATGAGATATAACATACGCAGTAGGTTGTAGTAAGATAAAGAATACTAAGTTGTTGTGTGTTGTTTCTTTGAATCCACTTTGCATTCATTCTGGTTGTAGACACCTGTGTCCTGCAATGCCCTATAGCTACTTTGGGTGAGACTGCATCTGCCTCGCAGGTGTTGTTGAAAGGGCCAGTAGTTAGGGCTTGTTGGTGCTCTCTTGATTATTAAACCCTGGATCTGCCCCTGTGCCAACAAATGGTTCCATTGTCGGGACAGGAATCTTCTTGAGGGAATGTCAAGGTGGTTTCCATCGAAGACATAGATTCATAAGTGGATAGAATATCAAGAAAAGGACTTTGTTGAAGCCCAGAACAAGAACCCTAATCTTAGCACAGAAGACTGGTTAGGAAGGTATATCTTTACTGATATACATGATATTTTCTTTGGAGTGATTCATAAGGAGTTGTACGAGTGGTTGGCTAGGTTAGCAGATACCCAATACGAGATCATATCTATACCTCCTGTGGTTTGGACGTCAGTGCTGATCAAGAAGGTCAAGAGAGTTTATAACGCCGTGTCAAGAGCATTATATCACTGGTTTGATAGCACCATTGGAGGGTACATCACTGAGTTTGTTGTTGACAGAGTAGAATCATATAGCCAAGCCAAGAGATATTTCTTCAAGGGACTCAAAGGAAAAATTTTACACTTTCTAAAGTTGAGAATCAAGATGTTATTGCATGAGAATAACAT
>JASDQU010276857.1:2316-14951 GCA_032191745.1 Picea mariana
CTGGAAGTACAAAAAGATGTACTGACATGAAAACTTCCAAAACAAGCCAGTTGGAATAGGTGGGTGGCCACCAATATCCACAAGGATGTTGTGTAGGGATTTAGGATAGCCCCATAAGTGAAGAACCCACAATTATAAAGAAATGTCCCCATTATAGAGAAACGTGTTGAACTGAAAACTGTCAAGGTGAGCTAGTTGGAATTTGGAACATGTGGGTGGCCACCAATATCCACCTGGATCATATTTAGACACTTAGGAATTAGTTAAGATCAACTAGTTTTAATGTGGTTCTTTAGTGTGCATTGTAATTATCTAATCTAATGGTCACGATTATGGTCTAGACGCAATGTGATATGATGGTTCATCTTCTCCTCGATAATAATGGTTATATTGATTTATGGCTTAACGCCTAATTATTCCATGATCTCTATTTAAGAGAATGGAGGGTCATTTGTTGATCATCAATTGTGAGAAACCCATATGTAAAATATTTTCTTTTTGCATTAACATATTTCCTCAAGTGGTCGTGTTGGTTGGGACCATGGACCGTTTCCCTCTATGAGGGTTTTAATGATCTGAAATGGATCCGAACAAGTGAATGGTTGTAAGGCTCAGTATATGAAAATGTAATTTGGTAATCAATGAAGGTTAGGTGAACTATAGAAGACAATGCAAGTGTAAAAAAATGAGACAAAGAGAGGAAAAAATAATTATATAAAATAGAAAACATGAAAATGGGAGTGAAAAAGAGAGAGGAATGGGAATTGAAAGGTCCATCTCTTGGCCTTCCCATTACCCCCCAACTCCCCTAAATTTCATTGTAACTTAAATCTAAAATGGTATTTAGGCCAAAATGGTGAGGATACATTGAGCGCCATGAGTTTCATTATAACCAGAGATTGTCAAAATGAGAACCGAGCAACCATTCGAATGTTGGTTTTTCCATTTGGGTTTCCAAGGGAAAATATTCATGTTTATGGCATGTTCGATTTTATTGTTGTGAAAATTAAGTGTGTTGGAAAGTTGGAAGAAAAGAAGAAAATAAACGAGTGTTTGGAAGATGAAATAGTATTATAGAGAAAATAACGTGTCAAGGAAGAAGAAGAAGTTGCTCGCTTAAAAATCAAGGTAAAGGAAGCATAAAAAAGATAAGAGATTTGGATAATTCATATTAAGGAAAGATATGAGGAAGTACCAATGGAAAAAATCACCGGAAGAGAGGAAATAAAGCATATATAAGAAGCCCCACATTGATCTACAAGGCATCTCGCAAAAGGAGACAGGGGAGAGAAATCGTAGGAGGGAGTTACCCTTATTGTCAAAGGGGGAGAAAAAGAAAAAAAGAAGGAGAGAAATATCAGAAGCATGAAGACGGGGAGAGATATTATCAAAATAAGGTATACTGTTAGGGGGAGTTACCCTTTTCGATTGATGTCAAAGGGGGAGATAAATGTTAGAAGAATGAAGACAGGGGAAGCAATGGTCATAGGGAGAGTATGCATGTTTCCATCAATGCCAAAGGGGGATATTGTGTTGATACTGAGAGGGGGGTGAATCAGTATCAAGTACAATTTAAAAAAAAAATCAACTTATACTTCAACCAGATTATATATTCAATTATATCCAATGAGAAATGAACAATAGTAGAAGAGTTACACCAATACACCACAATACACCATGCACAATATATGAGAAATATTCAATAGTTATTGTTCAATGGAAGTAATGACTTCCAAAGGTAGCTACAACTTCCAAATATAAAGGGAGGGATAAAACTACAAAAGGAATATGAAATCATTCAATATCAAGAAAGGGTTTACCTCTCCATCCTTTTCCCTTCCTTCCACCCAAGAATATATGAGAGATAATAAAACTTTACATTAAATTATCACCATCAACCAACCATCACATATAACCTGATAATGCTTACTGAGACTTCTTCAACTTATGAAATTCTTCAATTCTTGGAATACTCTAATCTTGTAGATAATATTACTCAATGTATTATCTGAAACACCTCCAAGTTTCATTCCTTGAATCCTCCCAGAAAAGGATTTATAGAGAAAATGGTAGACCTTATTCAATTCTAGTTTATTTAGGAGAGCGAACTTGTACAACATGCCCCGCGCTCAATTTTTAACATAATATTCTAAAATTTTTACACATAAAACTACAGTCCGTACTCTTTCCAATGAAATTGGTCTCACTTCATTTGGATTCTCTATGAATATGTTATGACTATTTTACCCGGAACACATGTTTATGACTAGCTTCAGGACTAGTAAAAAACCCTATCTTCCATAGAGTGTATCTCCAAAATTGTAGCAAATCAAGAGCTGAAATTTTTACCATGGGTACCTAGATATGTCTTCTAAATACCATACCAATTTCACCATCTGACTCACTCTAGAAAAAAAGTTACAACAAAAATGGTAAGATGACCTGTAAATAACATACCTTAGAACACATCACCAAAAGACTTCATCCTCCCTTGAAATCCGACCTTCTTTACTTCAGATTTCCTTTGAAATTCAACTTATATCTCCTTGTTCATTAAAAAACTTGTGTGTGTTGAAAAATGAATATTTAATGAGATGTATTTATACCCTTTATGCCACTTCCTTTTAACATTAGGGCAGACCTGACACTTTCTTATTTTGTAATTCTTTTCTTTAATTATTTTCAGGGCCGACCTATACTTCCTTATTAAATTCACTTTGTCATCTTCAAAAATTCATTTCTCCTCAACCATGAGGATCCATGTGACATGACAACTACCACCGGAAACAACATGATGTATACTATCCATCCATGGGTGTTGTATCTACATGTGCACTATCCTTCATGTCCAAATACCTTCATCAATCTTGGGGTCCAAAACCAATGACTAGGGTTGACATCAATGACAACAATTAATCTTCCAACAATCTCCCCCTTTGTCATTGATGGAAACACTCATGCTCCCCCTGCCATGATGATCCCAGTTTCTCTCCCCCTTAGACATCAATGGAAAAGGGTGGGGTTGCTCCCCTTAAGTTTAATGTCAAAAGGTAAGTCTCTTCTTTGGGGATGTTCCTCCTGAACATATAGCACTTAATAACACTTCATTTTTATGGTCTCTTTATTCCTTGGAGATTTTTCATGGTTTTAGGACGTATGTTTTACTTGGTCTTCTTGTTGCAGTTGCAACCAATATTCATGAACCTTATTATTTGATTTTGCATCTTTGTGAGTCAAACATGAGAGTATATCCTTGATCACACATTTTACTAACACTGAGTAGATTATTCTTTAAGTCTTCAACCAATAGGACATTCTTTTCTTTTACATTTTTTCTTCCAAGATATACTACACCTTCTCCAAGTATTTTGGCAGATGAGTCATCTCTAAATGCAACATTTCCACTCTTTCTCTTCAAGTTGATGAATTTGTCTTGATCCCTGGTCATGTGTGAAGAACATCCACTATCTATGTACCATTCATCTTCTTCTTTACATTCTTCAGCGGTCAATCCTATTCGAAAATCTTCATTGTTTGGAATCTCTTTCCTTCTCCATACTGTGGTTGGCATAGAGACATTTGGCATAGGAGCATATTCATTCATATATCTGCAATCTCGTGCTTTGTGACCAAGAAAATTACATTTGTAGCATACAATATTTTTGTCCATCAATGGGGAAAATGAATTATAACTTCGGTTGGCAAATCCACGATTATTTCCATATCTTCTATTTACACCATTCATGTTTCTTGCATAGTTGTTCCTTTCATTGATTCTGTAATTAATTGTCTTATGTCCAAATTTTTTGCAAGTATAACAATGACCAAGAAACAAATTTTGATACCTGGGAGTAAGTGAAGTTTTTTGTGATGTAGTCCATCTGGGTTCATGATCTACTCTTTTGTAGTTTCCTTCATATTGATTGAAGCTTCTTTGATTTCTGAAGGTAGGAGGTCTTCTTGGATATTCATCTCTTTTGTAATCATTCCTTCTTTCTGGTATCCTGGTCCACTTCTCATCAATTGTTTGTGTAGATATTTCTTCAACCTTCTTGTTGGTATTTGCATCTTCTTTGTATGAAGTTTCACCCATGCATCCAAGATGTGTTAAGTCTTTTGGCACTTTATAGTTTCTTAAGCTCTTCCTCAACGAGACAACTTATTGTTCAAGTTTCTCACAATCTTCTTCTTTCTTCATCATTTGGACATTCCTTAATTCTCCTATTCTTCTTGCTTCTTCGAGTAGTTTTTCAAGGAAATGGTTTCTTCTCTTAGTTTCTCAAAGTCTTCTAATTGTTTCTTCAAGCTTACAATCACAACTACCCAATTCACTTCTTAATTTTCTATGCGTGTTTTTGAGCTTGCTATTTTCAATCTCAACATGCTTCAATTTTTTAAGATTCTCATCTTCTTGTTGAATCATTTCTGCTTCATGCTTTTCTTCTTCTTCATTGGAATTTTCTTCTTCAGTATCATCTCTTTCAATCCTTGGATAAGGACACTCAAATTCAACACGTCCTACTCCTTCACAATTAAAGAAAAACAACTCACCTCTATTTTCTTCTTTGAAATCCAAGATGTTGCAATTTGATTCAACTTCTTCTTCTTCTTCTTCTTCTTCTGCTTATTCCCTTGCATAAAGGTCTTGTAGCTTGTCCCAAAGATCTTTTGCTGATGCACATGATCCCACCTTGGATTTCACTGAAACTGTCAATCCATCCATGATTGTATCTATTTCCAATTTGTTGTTCCTTCTTGCTTCCTTATGGGCTGCAATCTTTGGTTTCTTCAAAGCAATGTATCTTGAAGCAACTGAGAACCAAACATTTGCCCCAAGAGATTTCAAGTAAGTTTTCATTCTATTACTCTAGTATTCAAAATTGCTTCCATCAAATAGTGGAATCTCATTTGGAATCTTGTCTTCCATTTCTTCTTAGGATCTTCCTTCCAGTGGTTAAACTGTTTTGAAGGAAACCCGCTCTGATACCAATTGTTGATACTGAGAGGGGGGTGAATTAGTATCAAGTACAATTTAAAAAAAAATTCAACTTATACTTCAACCAGATTATATATTCAATTATATCCAATGAGCAATGAAAAATAGTAGAAGAGTTACACCAGTACACCACAATACACCATGCACAATATATGAGAAATAATCAATAGTTATTGTTCAAGGGAAGTAATGACTTCCAAAGGTAGCTACAACTTCCAAATATAAAGGGAGGGATAAACCTTCAAAAGTAATATACAATCATCCAATATCAAGAGAGGGTTTACCTCTCCATCCTTTCCCCTTCCTTGCACCCAAGAATATATGAGAGATAATAAAACTTTACATTAAATTATCACCATCAACCAACCATCACATAGGACTTGATAATGCTTCCTGAGACTTCTTCAACTTATGAAATTATTCAATTATTGGAATAATATGATCCTTTAGATAATATTACTCAATGTATTATCTAAAACTCCTTCAAGTTTCAATCCTTGAATCCTCCCATAAAAGGAGTTATAGAGAAAATGGTAGACCTTATTCAATTATGGTTTATTCATGAGAGCAAACTTGTACAACATGCCCCGTGCTCAATTTTTAACATAATATTTTGAAATTTTTACATAGAAAACTACAGCCCGTACTATCTCCAATGAAATTGGTCTCACTTCATTTGGATTCTCTATGAAGACGTTATGACTATTTTACCCGGAACACATGTTTATGACTAGCTTCAGGACTAGTCAAAAACCCTATCTTCCACAGAGTGTATCTCTAAAATTGTAGCGAATCAAGAGCTGAAATTTTTACCACAGGTACCTAGATATGTCTTCTAAATACCATACCAATTTCACCATCTGAATCGTTCTAGAAAAGATTTATAGCAAAAATAGTAAGATGACCTATAAATAACATACCTTAGAACACATCACCAAAATACTTCATCCTCCCTTGAAATCCGGCCTTCTTTACTTCAGATTTCCTCTGAAATTCAACTTATATCTCCTTGTTCATTAACAAACTTATGTGTGTTAAAAAATGAATGTTTAATGAGATGTATTTATACCCTTTATGTCACTTCCTTTTAACATTAGGGCCGACCTGACACTTTCTTATTTTGAAATTCTTTTCTTTAATTATCTTTAGGGCCGACCCGTACTTCCTTATTCAATTCACTTTGTCATCTTCAAAAATTCGTTTCTCCTCAACCATGAGGATCCATGTGACGTGCCACATACCACCGGAAACAACATGATGTATACTATCCATCCATGGGTGTTTTATATGCATGTGCATCGTCCTTCATGTCCAAATACCTTCATCAATATTGGGGTCCAAAACCAATGACTAGGGTTGACATCAATGACAATAATTAATCTTCCAACATATTGTTGGAAAGTTGGTTGCCATTGATTTCAACCCTAGAAGAAGCCATGAATCAAGTTTGGAAGAATCTATAAGTGATGGGTGTATTTGAAAAAGTATCTAAAGTGGTCCCCTTATGGCATAGCTTTAAGCATGACCCATAAGGGAAGATTGGTGTCTTAAGATAGCAGGTTGGTTCTTGCAAGGGAGTTGCAAATTCCTTTGAGTTTGTGATAATAAAAGTAGAGGGTTGGAGCCTCCTTCCAGTTGGTGTTGGATAATCCAGGGAGATGGAGCTTCTTTTAGGTTGGAGCCTATAAACTAGGGGGTTGGAGCCTCCTTCTAGTTCGAGCTGGAGAACTTAGGGAGTTGTAGCTTCTTTCAGGTTGGAGCCTGTAAATAGGGGCTTGGTGCCTCCTCCTAGTTGGTGCTGGAGAAGTTTGGAAGTTGGTGCTTCCTATGGATGTAATATTCAAGATATATGTGAAAAAGTGTTATGTGGTTTTCTCTCATTTGGGTTTCCACGTAAAACACTTGTGTATTGTGTATTTGTGGTTATATGTTGATGATATCTTGAATGCAACCATATGTGATAAATTGTTGATAACTTAATAGTTACATGTTATTGTTAAAAATGGTAAAAACTGCTCAATATTGATTTACCTCCCCCCTCTCAGTATTGGTGAATATTCCAACAAAGTGTGTGAATTATATTGCTCTCATTTTTGTCTAATGTGTTTTTGTCAGTGTGTTAATGGTGACATTTAAGAATGCCAAGGAGAAATTATTGTGTATGAGTTATTGTTGTTCTTGGTTATGCTTAATATGATACATGCACTTGAATTCATGGTTAAAACATGAAGAATTCCCCATTGTATTTATGTTATCTTTCCTCAAAAATTCATTTTCCTATTAAAAATTTGCATTTCAATGGTTGCTTGGTTATTTTAATGGTGGGAGAATTTAATCTTTGTTGTAGCTTTTTAGATTTACTTCATAATTTCATTCTTCCTTAGTAAATACATATTTCCAACAACTCCTTATTCATCCCGTTCATTTTATTTTGATATTATAGATCTATGGCTACCATTAACTTACTGTTGCACTATTCTAGAGGGTTTCTAATTTTGTTTGTCAAGCTTATTGGCTATTGAGGGAAGACACAACAAGTTCTTTGCTTGCCCATGGATGCACACAATCCATTCCAACGTCTCTAAGACTGTACATGGGTTATAGGCTACACTAGCATGCCATCAAGATGCCATTGATCCCTTGAGCTCGTACAATTCAATTGCTAGGCCTCTGAGATATTGGAAAGCCTACTTAACATTTTAGTAGAGAGTTGGGCGATAGTTCATGCTAATAAATTAGAACTTGAATTATTTAATTCCTCTCTTCCTTGCTTGTTATCTTGTGGGTTAAAATTGCAATTGGGCATTCCCAAGTTCAAAGTGTTGGATTTTGTGGACTTGTTTTCCTTTCCCATGTCATTAAAATAAATTCCTAACATATAGATTTAATAAATGTTGTTAAGTGAATTAAGAAATTGTTATCTCTTATGTGGTTCAAGTAATGATGGATAAGTCAATTTGGAATTGATCATAAGCACATGAAATTGGTGAAGGTATTATGATTTACATGATAATTTCTGATGAATATTTATTCATGTCATTAGAATCACTTGGAAATAATGCATGCATATTGATGAGTAGTACCTTTCAGAAATTTGTAGTCAAAGCTTGAGTACATACTTGTGGTGATTACACTTGAAGGAGCATTGAGTTGAGTTCATTGGTTATACAAACACTTCATATCAAGTTGGTAGTTGTTACGAGGAAAATCACTCTATGGCATGGGGTAAACCATAATAGATAGAATGGCACACATAAACCAACTCTAATCCCAAGTATGCTATATAAAATAAATGCTAACAAGACAAGATCAAGAGCCTACCTCGTCCAGACATTCGATGAAGACCACTATTGAGCATGCAACTCAAAGCTTTATACTTGCAACGTGTCCTCAACAACCAAGATACACAAGCATATGGTGATAATATATAATGTTAGCATATAAAATAGCATAATCCATTAACATTCATGACAAATACGCCCATGGAATAATAGTTCAAATATTTGCAAGACATCAATTGGATGAGAAAAGAGTATTTATATTAAAAATGATCAATAGAAGTGTATAAGTGACAAACTTCTGTAATGACACACATCGGAACCGAGAAACTAAGTCCCTCCAGCTAGGCCTCCACCAAAGGCAAGCTCATATAGATGAGACAATAAGGTTCTCCACCAAAGAAGGAAGATCTTGGGGGCTGAACAATGTGTTTGGAATTTCAAGGATAAAGGGATGCAGACTCAATGTGAAGTGAAATTTCTCTAGATTATCTTTTCTCTCAAAAGTTGAATTCTCTCCTCTTCCACGGTTTGGATACGGCCCAATTTATAGCCTTCAAGTGGAACTGAAGGGCCGAATTGGAATGTTTCTAGTATATGGAAGGTCAAGGATCATGGATGTCATGACGTGACATGGAAACCCGACACAATTTTTAATTTTGAGCACCAAACACGATGTACGCAGGCTGTAGTGATGCAACCTGTGTATACTCATGTTGTCTAACTGGTAGGGCATGTATATGTGGAAAAATATGATTTTTTGGCTTTGGAAGGTACAAAAAGGGGACTTCAAGTCTGAATAGGGAAATTGAAAGGCCATCCAAACAAGTTGTATGGGGTGAGAAATTTTTTTCTATAACAGATGCCCCCTAATGTGTGAGGTCAAAGAAGTATCTGTGATGGCCAAAATACATTATAATTCCCAGAAGTGGAGTAATGGAGACTCAGCTGGAAGTTCTAGTTGCTCATGATAATATTACAATCCATAATGGATTTGTGCGCATGGCTTCCCATTTGAATTACACTGCGATCCATGTGGAAATATACCAAATAGTTGTTCATGGCCATGAATAGGCAATAAAAAGTAGACACATGCCATACAATGTCATAGTCACGAATAAGGCCCGGTGGAAATATACCAAATAGTTGTTCATGGCCATGAATAGGCAATACAAAGTAGACACATGCCATACAATGTCATAGTCACGAACAAGGCCCGATGGAAACCAGTCTCAAAATCAATCTGAAGATATCAATATACAATGAAGTACAATCTGATCTCCCATGATCACTGAAGTCATATAGGTATTGGTCTAATGAATGATAGAAGCAACTCAAGAAATTTGCTACTATAAACTGAATGTCTTCTACACTATCCGCCAAAGGTGAAAGTCTACATCATCTGAATAGAGGGGTTGAAGTCAAACACAATGAGACTTTGTTTGATTATCGGTCATTAATGTATACCATTAACAAACGTGAGACAACCTACCGATAATGAAAGTAGGTATCAAGGAACCGAGTACATTCTTACAAGTGTGAATAAAGGTGTTGGGTTTGAACACTTGAAGAATCCATTGATCAGGAGACATTGATTTATTCCCAACTGTTGATGGTGGGAGAACATGCCACTGATGACTGCAAGCCTCTAGGTACCCATAGGACTCTAGGCCTCGTTTCCAAAATAGATGAGATGTAGTCGATGGAAGGAGACCCGTTGAAAGGAGAGAATTAAAGAATCTCTCATAAGTCAGCACGAGGTATAGAGCAATAGATTGATGTTTTGGAGGAACTTGGTCGAAGAGGTTGTTCATGAACTAGCGACCCTCTACGTCTTTCACATGCACCAGATGAAATTAGTGCACAAAAAAGACCATCTGAATAACAACCAATAATGAATATTGTCGAGAAAGGAGAGGAAACCACCAATAAGTCTAATGGCATCCAAGACACTACACAAATCCCAATGTGTGAATAGATTTATTGTTGTCGAACACAAGGGAAACCCCCCAGTCAACAACCAATGAAGAGATGTTGATTGTTGGGTTCAAGGTTACCTATCCATAATGAAAGTAAGACCAAGGTGCACAGTAGGACTACAAATTCATGTGATTTTGAGACACACTGAGGGTATGGCCATCATGCAAAGTCAAGAGTTTTGAGAAATGGCCAACATAGGCTTATAGATATCCTTTGGACAAGAGCATGAGACATATGGATAACTCATGAATCATAGACTTGATGATAAAGATTCATGATGCAGGAGGCATCAATGAACTCTCCATAGGGATTGGAAGAATAACCAGTCGGAGGAGTAAACTCTAAGTAATGCGCTCAACTTCCTAAGGTCATACTAAACCCAAACTTTAGATGAAAGTGGACTCAAAATTTTGTTCTTTGTTCAAAGGCGACACAACTGATGCCAATATGAGATAATATTCTTTTCCCGCCCGTATTTTTTTGTTTTTTCATAGGCAAATGAACGCTATGATACAAGAGAGGAAACAAGTGTCACGAGTAAGAAACTGACTCCAAACAGTCGAACATGCAGGGCATGGACACTCGGGGAAATGTTTCCTCTTTTGGTACAGGGTGTCAAGCTGCAAAGGATATAAACAAGGATTTGATTGGCTAGTGATGCAAATTGCTGAGGAAAGAGGCTTATAACGAGAAAATGAGAACCATCACTAGGCTCAATACTGCAAGCAAGATAATGGAATTCAATTACAACTTAACTCCCAAGAATGTCATTTTTCATAGATTTAGTCCCCTAGGCCCGAAAAAGTATAAAACAATACCCAAGAGAACTCTTCTAGCCAATGTTGACTAGAGTATTCATTTTTCAAAATTAGTTTACTTGGTCTGAAAAAGGGTTAAACTTACACCAAATAGACGTCCTTTCAAAGACATTTAATGAGTGTGAAAGAGACAAGTTCACTCAACAATATTTACACTTTTTAGAGAGTCAGAAAAGAGCTTAACTAAGACTTGGGGGGAGTCCCATAGGTATAGGTCATAATGTTTGTGAGTAAGAATATGGGGTTCAAACGCAAATTCATATTGGAACTATAAGGGACTCCCGATTTTATGGAATAATTCTTGCATGGGCACCAAATGGCACAAATGTTCTAACTAAGGCACCCATGTTTGGTAAGTCTCTACCACTCAATAATGACACTTCTAGTAGTAGTAAGAAAGTTCTGTGTCGCTAATAAATGGGTTCGTACCTAAGGCATATGGATCACAGTCATAGGATAATGCAAATATGAAAAATGGAGTGATAACCTATCCTATATGTTGGTAAAACAAAATACCTGCTAAAGTCATGAACGAGTGATATGACGCTAGAAACCGCAAAAATCCCTGGACAAAACCACCAAAACCAACTCCTTCGACTGCACTATTAATCTACGAGGTCAAAAAATTAGCATAAACTATGTAAAGTGGATAAAAAATTTCTACTAATAGTAAAAATAACTAATTTTACCATACCATTTGAGTTTTTTACCCACATAGTGCATTTTGGACCATTTTCCCCACGATATTCAAGTGTCGATTGTGGGAGCTACGATCAATGGAATTGAAAACCGTTTGGACGAAGTATGTGCTCCTCCCCTCCTCTTCATTTCTTATGGTTTAAAATTCCAATTTAGTCCTCATTTTTTGAGTTTTAGAGGGTGCAACTTGTAAATTAGGGTGTACGTGAGCTATAGTTCATCGAGTCACATATATGGAAACATGTACGAGGGCAAAGCAAAGCTTTCCTGCTTATATGTGGCCCTACACGTGACTGTTAACATTACAACCCGTGTACAAGTCCACAAACAATTTTTCTAATGGATTTAACTCAAAAAATGATTTTCCTTTCGTAGGATGGTGCTTGAATGGAAAGAGAGGGAACATGAGGAGGTAGATGCAGCAGTGGAAAGAGATGCGAGGACCCAAATATCTCTAAAAAGATGTGGAATTTACAAATTTTGGGCTCTCAAAGGAATGAGGGATCAAGTGAGGTTACTCTAGATGCTAGTAAAATTTTGGGATCTGAAGACAGAGGCCTTCAATCTCGATGGGAAATCATTGAGGATTGAAGTATATTTTATCACAGGGTTGTCTCACTGGGGAGAGGTAGTGAATCTCAAGGCCCAGGGGGCTGGGGGTGGTATGAACATAGAGGATTACATTTCCACCCACTGTGTTGTAGACACAGATAAATTAGGGAGCCAACTCCCCATCAGGGTGATTGAGAACATGAGTTTAAATATCGTCATCCTTGTTCTTACACAGATCTTGGGGTTGGCCTCGTTGCACTAGGCATCAAGGCCACTCAATTTTTATGCAGTGGAGTGTTTGTTAGAAAAATA
>JASDQU010276860.1:0-14950 GCA_032191745.1 Picea mariana
GACCTAATGCTTGACCCTTGTGTTAGAAGGGCTTCCCAGGACAATATGCGGTCAATGGAATTTTACACTCCCTAACTCAAGATACTATTGTGTGTTTTTGAGCTTTTGGAGAGTGTGTTTCTCTTCCTACTCCAAAGCACTAGCCTAGCTAAATGTTTGTGTAAAAGAGCCCTAGAAAAGAGTTACTAGATCAATTTTAATATTACGCGAAGTTTTTAATGGCTATTGTTTACTCAAAGGCAACGGAAATGAAACTCATGAAGTGTGACTCTGACCCAAATAATGCAAGGATATGATGAAATATAATCTTTTCATTCGATGAATCCTAGTTATGGGAGAGAGAAAACGATTTCCGAATCAAACTCAATTACTACAATGCATATGCAATGCTCAATTTCCTTTTAGATGTCAATACAAACCATCATGTATAAATGAGTAGTTCCTAAATGTCTTTTTCAAAACTTCAATACGTTAAAATTTGATTTTCAATGGTTTTTTTGTTAAAAAGAAAAAAACAAAGTCTTGAAAGAAAACAAGTGGTTCACTTTCCAAGAAGAACTCTAATGAAGGAGAAAAGAAAATCAAATAATCAATACCAAACAATCAATGACAACCCGACCAAAACTTTCAATGATAGTAAAAACACAAAGCAAACAAAGGAGTTTCTTAATGCAAATGAAAATTTTCCTTTTGAACCAACAATCAAATAAGAAACACCAAACTCTTAACTTCCAATCAATCACTGATTCTTAACCAATACGACACATTCAACTCCAGTAATCAAAGAACAGAAGAATGCCAATAAAGACTAAGAGATGAAAGTCAAGTTATCAAAGCAAGAAAAGCCTAAAAACCCTAGATCAGATCCAGCAAGCAAATGAAGCAAAAGATATGTAAACCAGTGAGACAAAGTGTCAAAAAGAGGTAAATCAACCTTACTGAGCTATTGCAAAAATCAAAAATTGAATTCAAAAATTTTCAAAAAGATGTTCACAGGCCAGTGTGTAACACAGTGTGAGAAACTCAGATTCTCGCAGGCCACTGTGATGCAGACTACGAACTATTCGCACTGAAATATATGTGCAGACTGCGAACTTCAGTGGTTCTCGCAGGCTGCTAATGGTGACAGTGCGAGAATCCTTGAAAGTAATGAAAATTTTGAAAAATCAAGCAAAATTCAAACTGACTTTTTGACCCAGAAGATCTCTCAGGGTATCCTGAGAACTCAGAGATTTACAAATCAGGAGAAAAATTGCGGATAACAAGGTGGAATCGGTCTGGGAGGAAGTAAGCAGGGGAAGTTGAGACTTCTAAAGGCTGAAGTCCCGAAGTGAACTAGAGATGTTGATTTGAGGTGGACATGTAGTGCCTAATCCAGAGTTCCAGGTACATATTACTCTGGGGAAAAGAGGAGGTCGAAAGTGCAAAAATCCTGAAGCGCGGAGTCCCGAAGTGAATCTCGATCGTTGATCGTGAATGAGGGCGAGGATCATTGATCTAGTCCTAGCTGAAGGTTTTGAAGTTGTGAAGTTCCAGGAAGGATTTGGTCGCGGTTTCGAGCCGTGGTCACCTGGGGAAGTTGTTTGAAAGGAGTTCCTATGAAGAATTAAATTCTATCTCAGCTAAGGGATAACATGGAAGTTTTATATGGTGCAGATTGATACATATATGTTCTTCATGAATTGAGAAGAAAAGGAGCATGTAACATGGTTTGGCAAATTCTTTTTATCATATGATTAATTCTAACAAAAATGGTTGCTTGCACATTTTGCAGTATTAAGGGATTTAAACACATCATCTTAGAATGTGTATTGAAGAAATGGAAGAAGGAGAGGGAGCCTCCAACCATGATAAGGAGGCCAAAGGCAAGAATACTAGAGTTGGTAATGTAGAGATAGATTCCAATGGACGCAAGGAAAGAGGAGGGCAGGAAACATTAATAGAAATGGTAAGAAGCTTGAAAATAGAAGTGAAGAGCTACAAAGAAGACAATGAGAGACTGATGAGAGAGAAAAGTTAGATAAATGATTGAGTGTCATGGAGCTTAAATCAGTTGCAGAGGCAAACAAAGAAGGGATCAAACTCAAAGAAAGAGGAAGAAGGAAGGTTTTGTGAAAGAAGAGAGGATCGTGGAAGAGTTGGTTATTCAAGAAGTGCCAACAAAACTCATAGACACCACTCACCTCTTTACTAAGAAAGAATGTTTTATGCATCGAAAGATCCCATAAGCAATCCAGAGTTGTCTCCTATTAGGCACTAGAGAAGGAGACAGGAAGTGGACAGTTTGCAAGGAGAGCTAAGGAAGCTTAATCCACCCTCCTTCAATGGTGAAAGAGAAAAGGAATATGATGTCGAAGCATGGTTTCTTGGACTCAAAAGGTATTTTCAATTGCATAACTACTCATCAAAACTGGAAGCCAAGATTGCCACCTACCATTTGCATGGAAAAGTTGTAGTGTGGTGGGATCAACTGAAGTAAGTTGAACATATTAATGAGATTATGATCACTTGGAAGAAGTTCAAGAAGTACTTCCAGAAGGAGTACCTTTCATAGCATTTCTATGACAATAAAATGCAGGAGTTCTTTGAACTCAGGATGGGAAGCATGACTATGGCAGAATATGAGAAGAATTTCTTGGGATTGTTGAAATATGTTGGGTTTATAAATGATGAAAAGGTAAATATACAGAGGTTTTTGAGTGGATTTCCAACCTTTTATAAATAAAATAATAGGTATTATGAGACCAATACCTTGACTGAGGCCATCAGGAGGGATAACTACCTGTATGAGAAAGGACAGGGAAGAGAATCGCTACAGAAATCTTGGAAGGATAAGAAGGAGAAGTCTGATCAGAGGAGGAAAGGATTCAAGCCTCCCTTCAATAGGAATGAGCCTAATAGAAATCATCAAGATCAATATGATAAGGGTGAATCCAGGAAAGAAGACTCCTTGGGAAAAATGGGAAGACCACCTATCCAATGTTGGGGATGCAAAGAAGATCACATGTACAAGGATTTCCCACACAGAAAGGACAGGGTGAAGACTGTGCATAACGTCCAAGAGGCTACAGCAGTCAAAGATATGAGAAGAATCTATGTAGCTTTATATGATCAAAAAGAAGAGTACTAGTCCAATATGATCGAGGTGGAAGGTAAGATCATAAATCAACCTATTTCTATTTTAATTGATTCAGGAGCAAGTCACTATTACATTGATCCTAACATNTGAGTACAAATGTTCATATAAATATCATACCATTGGGGTCCTATGATATTCTAATTTGAATGGATTGGTTGGACAAGTATCATGTTGTCCTAGATTGTCATAGAAATACATTTACCTGTCTTGATGAATATGGAAAATAGAGCACTGTGAAAGGAGTTCCAAGACCCATCTCTATAAGGGATATTTTAGCCTTACAGCTGAAAATATGTTTTAGGAAAGGATGTCAATTGTATGCAACTCATGTGGAAGAACTAGAAAATAAAAAGGGGCCAAGCCTTGAATATTTCTCGATACTACAGGAATTTGAAGATGTATTCCAATAAATACCAACGTTGCCACCAAGAAGGGAGATAGATTTATCAATTGATCTAGTGCTGCGATTTTCCTCGGTGTGAAAAATGACTTACACAATGAGCACACCAAAATTAAAAGAACTACAAATGCAGTTGGAAGAAATATTGAAGAAAGGGTGCATACATCTAAGTGTTTGACCTTGGGGAGCACTAGTACTCTTTGTCAAAAAGAAGGATGGAACCTTGATGTTGTGTATTGAATTTCGACAATTGAATAAGTATACTATAAAGAACAAGTATCCTCTACCCAGAATTGATGACCTCTTTGATTAGCTAAGAGGAGAAAAGATATTTTCAAAGATTGACTTGAGGTCAGGATACCATCAGGTAAAAATCAAGGAAGAAGACATTCATAAGACAACCTTTAGGACCAGGTATGGGAATTATGAATTTGTAGTGGTTCCATTTGGACTGACCAATGCAACAACTGTCTTTATGTGCTTAATGAATGGCATATTCAAAAATTATTTGGATAAGTTTGTCATAGTGTTCTTGGATGGCATACTTATGTATTCTAAGTCGGAAGAGAAGCATGAACATCACTTAAGACTGGTATTGAGTGTACTGATATAACATCAGTTGTATGTCAAGTTGAGTAAGTGTTATTTTTATCAAAATCACATCCATTACTTGGGACACACTATTTCAGAGAAGTGCATAGCAGTAGATCCATAGAATATTGAAGCCATTAGAGGATGGCCAACACCCAAAAATGTGTCAAAAGTCGGATATTTAATGGGATTAGTTGGTTACTACAGAGGGTTCATAGTAGGGTTCTCTAAGATTGCTCATCCCATCACTTCTTTGCAAAAGAAGGGAACTAAATTTGAATGGACACCTAATTTTGAACAAAATTTTAATCTGTTGAAGGAATTACTTACTAGTGCACCTGTGTTAAAGATTGTTGACTGAAGTGAAAGTTTTTTGGTATGTACAGATGTTTGTAAGGAAAGACTTGGAGGATTCCCCATGAAAAATGGACATGTCAGTGGTTATGATTCTAGAAAGATTAAGGAGCATGAGAAGAACTATGCCACACATGACTTGGAGCTTGCTTCCATTGTCCAGGCCTTGAGAATGTGGAGGAATTATCTCATGGGGAAGAGATTTGAATTAAGAACAAGCCACATTGACCTAAAGTGTCTTTTTGAACAACCAACCTTGAATTCCAGGAAAACAAGATGGATGGAATTTTTAAGTGAATATGTCCTCGATATCAAGAATATCAAAGGAAAAGAGAATAAAGTTGTCGATGCACTTAGTAGAAGAGTGCATCTCATGCATGTTACTGTTGTCAATATGCATCAGTCAGACTTGAAGAGTAGAATTTTAGATGGTCTTGTTATAGATCACCATTACTTGTAGGTAAAGAAAATCTTATAGCAAGGAGATGTACAACAAAAAATAAAGGAGTATGAGATAAAGGGATATGGATTACTCATGCATAAGAATAGAATATATGTTCCTACTTCTGGAGAACTGAGGAATTTGGTATTGAAGGAAATGAATGATGCTCCTTATGTTGGACATCCCGGTTACCAGAAAATGATTACAGCAGTAAGAAGCCAATTCTTTTGGTTGGGAATGAAAATGAATGTTGTTGATTACATCGCTCGATGTATGGAATGTCAGAAGGTAAAGGTTGAGCATAGGCACCCAACGGGTTTGCTGCAGCCATTACCTATCCCAGAGAAGAAATTGGAGGTGATAACCATTGATTTCATAACTAAATTACCCAGGACAACAAGACAACATGATTCAATCATGGTGGTGGTTGATAAGTTAACAAAAGATGCTCATTTTTTTCCTGTAAAAACAACACATATATTGGCTAATATTGTAGAAATTTGCATGAGGGAGATTGCTAGGTTGCATGGGATACCTAAGGACAATTGTTTCAGACAGAGATACAAATTTTACCTCCAATTTCTGGACAGGATTGTTTAAAGGATTTGGTACAAATCTAAACTTTATCACAACATACCATCCCCAATCATATGGGAAAATAGAGAGGGTCAAGTGAGTAATTGAAGATATGTTGATAATGTATGTGATGGATAAGCCATCTAAGTGGGAAGATTACTTGCACTTGGTCAGGTTTGCATATAATAATGGGTATCAAGATTCATTGCGAATGAGCCCATTTGAATCCTTGTATGGTAGGAAATGCAATACTCCCTTGAGTTGGGACAACCCAACAGATAGAGTGGTACTTGGGCCAGAGTTTCTCAAGGATATGGAAGACCAGATGGTTAAGATCAAGAAGAATTTGAAGGTAGCTCAAGATAGACAGAAATTTTATGTAGATAAGAATGGGACAACTAGATATTTTAAAGTAGGGAAGCATGTATTTTTGAAAGTGAAGCCCAAGAAAAACGCCTTGAAATTGGGTAGTTGTACAAAGCTGACGACCAGATTCTGTGGTCCATTTGAAATATTGGATAGAATAGGGCCAGTTGCATGCATGCTTGCATTGCCTGCTTCCATGAATGTGAATAATGTATTTCATGTCTCTTTACTAAAGAAATATGTACATGGTCCTAACCATGTTATTGATTGGCATCTGATTCAGGTAGAGACAGAGGGAGACTTTCAGGTTCATCCAGTGCGGGTATTGGACATACAGGTCAAAATGCTCCGAAATCGAGTTATAGAGCTAGTAAAAGTTTAGTGGACCTGCTACGGTCCTGGAGATGCTACCTGGGAGCATGAATATGTCATCCAAGTAGAGTAACCACAACCATTTGAATAAATTTTGAGATTTTGATCTCTATTTTGTATATGCACTGAGGATAATGCCAAAATAAGGGGGAGGGGATGTAACACCCTAGGTTTTGAGCCCCATTTTAAATAATGTATTGTTACAATGTTGAGAGGCCAGAGTTCCCAAGAAATGTAATGTTTTGATCATTATTAATAATAAATATAATGTCGGCTGCTAGACAGACAAGGAATATATTTATAGGGGGCTATGATTTCACAAGAGAGGGGGCTTGAGGGGATAAATTTATTTCCTATTTTAATTACACTTTTGTCTAAGGGAGTGGATCGGTTACGTGAAATTCTTGGGGAAGTTTGGGAGGTTTTTTATTCCCCACGAAATACTTAATCCAGCCTAGTCTATTGGGGGGGTGGGGTGGATGATTGCTCATTCAGTCCTTCATACGCTTATTCGCTCATCCTCTTGATCAATGCTTCATTCATTCATTCTCTTGTTCACTCGTTCATTCATCCCATCCTTACCTATCACTCATTGATCCATCCTCATCCACTTCTTGGCTTGGGAAAGGGAAACGAACTGTTGAAGAGTATATATGGTATCATTGGTTGTAGAGGTCATTGGTGTAATCCATCCATGACTTGAGGCCTGTATGTCTGAGATGCGTTGGCATGTTTCCAGCTTTGTTCACACCTGCGAGTCCTGAGAGTTCCAACATGGAGATTCTGGACCAATTGTGTTGGAGCCCTGGAAGGAGAAGGACTGTCTGAGGGACTGTATGGTAGAGAAGGGTGGAGGTCCATTCTCTTGGGTGGTGTAAGATGGGTAGAAGAGAGTTGGGTACTTGGATTGTTGTGAGTGTTGGGAAAGCTTGTGAGAGCTTGAGTGTTGACTGGTTCGGGAAGCCAGGAAACACTCTAGAACCATCCTTGTGGATTCATAGCCCTGGCTCAGGGGTGACATTGTTGTTGAGATTTGGAGCAGTAGCATCTACGGTTGGGTGGAACTTCCTTAGTCTGCAACTAGTTGGTATCATCTTTATAAATATAAGTGCTCTTTGTTATGGTATTATTTACCTGTATATGAATGTATTCCACTGTGTATTTATTTATCGTTTAATCGAATCTTTAGAATATGCATGCTTGTTGGTTATTTTTGTGCATGTCATTAAATATTTTCTTTTATGTGTCCTTATTAATTTAAAAGCTATCGATAAGAGAAATAATTCCAAGGTTGGGCTTGAAGGTGGTGTACCCCGACCTGTGGGTGGTCGGGGTGTGTTACATATTGGTATCAGAAGTAAGTGAAGTGTTCGAGTAGTGGCATTGCCCGACCCATTGCTGGTTGGGGATGTTACATGGGGCGGGTTGAATAATGATCGACTAGAGGAAACACAAGAATATAATATATTGTTAGTTATAATTTGAATGGATAGATAACACTACAGAATATGAAGCCTTGGTTCAAGGTTTGAAAAAATATATTGATCTCAAGGTATGTTGTCTAAATTTTTTTGGTTATTCATAAATCATTATTAGACAGGTAAATAATTCCATACATTGTTTGTCCCCTCATCTTAAGAGCTATCAACAAGAGGTATGGAGGATTATTAATTCTTTCAATTCATTTAATATTACTTCTATTCCTCGATCTTTGAATGTTGTCACTAACACCTTAGCTAACAATTCTTATAGATTTACCCCTTTGAATAAAGAATTCATTGTTGAAATTTTTTTCAGGCCTTCTGTGCCTAATAATGTCATGAATTGGAGAGTATTTAATGATGACACTCAAATAATCAGTTGTGTCACCAATGTTGACATGTTTCAAGGCTTTGTGATAGATGATGAAGAACATCGAAAAGACCTTCAGAAGTATCAAAATGAAGCAAATAAGATCAAAGGTAATTGCATCTTGATGAATGTATTAACTCTCAAAAATCTATTTGATTTGCGATATAAATTCTAAAAATCAACAAATCCCAAGATCAAAAAATCCACAATGATCCATTTCTTGGTAAATCTAGGCACTATGAAACAACCAAGGTTCATCAACTTAGGTACTTATTGTTGTAAATCTAAGAAGTATACTTTCACCCAGCTTTTCAACAAATACAAGGATGCTTTTGCATGGATTTAAGAGGATCTAAAGACTTATGATACGTGAATCATACAAAATATCATTCCCATTATGGATGGTATCAAACCCTTTTAGAAAAAACTTATAAAATTCCATCCTAATCTTGATCCTCTTATTCAAAAGGAGTTAAATAAGTTGCAGTATGCCCAGATAATTTTCAAGGTTTGACACTCAACATGGGTATCTAATATGGTGCTAGTTATAAATAAATCTTGAGAGATAAGACTTTGTGTGGACTTCATAAATATAAATCAAGCATCCAACAAAGATAATTATCCTATTCCCCCAATTGAACAAATACATCATCTTGTCTCCAATTAACAAATGTTTTCATTATTAGACATCTTTTTTAGATACAACTAGGTTCTCGTAGTTGAACCAGATCGATTGAAGACCACTTTTTGAACAAAGTGGGGAACATTTGCATATTGAAGAATTGCCTTTGGCATGATCAATGTAGGAGAAACTTTCCAATAGGATATGAAAATTTATTTCAAGGGTCTAATCGATCAAAGCATTTTGGTATATCTTGACAATGTGATAGTATACTCTAAGAAAAGAGTTGACCATCCACATCATCTGAAGCATATCTTCAAAAGATGTTGAAAACATGGAATATATTTAAATCCTAAGAAAAGTGTCTTTGTTGTTTTAGAGATAAAATTACTTGGGCACATCATATCCAAAGATGGGATCTCTTTTGATCTAGAATGGACAAAATCCATCATGCAACTTCCTTTTCCTAATAGCAAGAAATCAATGCAATAATTCTTTGGGAAGATCAGATTTGTAAGAAGTCTCATTTATGATTTTATAGATATATTCAAGCCTCTCCAACAAATGATAAAATTGATGTACAATTCAAGTGGACATCTGTGGAAAAGGAGGAATTTGAAAAGGTCAGAGTTTCCATAACAACAACTCATGCACTACAAAGTACGTATTTTTCCATAGAATTATTTCTATATACTTTTGTTTTTATCATTCTCTTGGAATAGTTCTCACCCAGAAAGATGAGCAAGGGAATGGAAACCATATTTCATTTATGAGAACAAGTCTTCAAGGAGCTGACCTGAACTACCCAGTCTACTCAGGTTTATTTTCTTGACTAGGATTCATGTTAGACATGCAAACAATGATGTGGTGTGTTACCAACATAACACGTCATACACCATCTAACCATACCTATAGGATTCTAACACATAGTCGATGACATGTCACGACACGTGGCATGTCACGTGTTTGCTGATGTCATCACATTCCCAATTTTCTTTGGACCTCCATACAATAGTTCTAAATCCATGTGAAACGTGGATCAATTCTTCAATTCCATGTGGAACAACTTCTTTGTGACACGTTTTCCTCGGTATGGGTATATGAGGAACTTTAATAACAAAAGGGAGACTTGTTTATTTCTCGGGGGTTTGACATCCCGATCTATCCAAAAATGATCCATTAGGTTCAAAGGTGGATATGTGGTGTTATCCTTATCCAATGGTTACAGTTAGAAGGCCCCATTCGAAAGGTTCTTGGGAAAATTTGCAAAAGGGATAGGGGTGGAATTGAGAGTCCGAACCATGCTCCTGGGTGTCCGCATATTGGGGGTATCACATTGAAACCATGAGGGATATCTCGATGCCCCAATAGCCTTATTTAAGGTGACTAAAACCCATTCACTTAGTCCCAAACACCCAATACATCAGACAACCCCCGCTCCTCCACTTTCTAATCCAATGGCGATTGTCCTTTTCATTTTTCATGGTCAACTTAAAGGATTAGGAGTTAGTTTGGGACTATTGTCCATTATCGCATGCCTACAAATAACAAGGGGATGGAACAAGGGGCTAGAACCTTGTCCCACCATATTTCTAGATGTTGGAAATCCATATGGTTCATTCAAAAGACCTCTCACTACTCCAATGCCCAATACCCAAAATAGCCACTATGATCGATGGTTTTCATTCAAACATCCACTGAATCTAGTGGCCATAACTTCTCGTTGAACTACATAAGGATTTAGACGGTTAACTAGCTCATCTTTGGATGGTCAGGATCGACCCTTCTCCCCATATTGATGACTATTGTAACTCGTGGATTTACAAATGGATTTTCAATGGAGGTTTACTTAGGGACCTAGCGATTTCGCATTCCATCGTTTCACCTTATTGCAAAGATTCTTACATTTGGATCTTGCATGCACTTTTAAAGAATTTATCAACAAGTAATAAGCCCATTTATTGACACCTATTCGAGAATTTGATATCCCACAAACCATCGATGTCAAGGAGAGGGAAAACAACAAAATATTTTATCATCCTTTCCTGAAATTTCTACATGCGGGCTTAGTTATTAATTCATTATTCCTTTTTAAGGATATTTCAATACTTCATTCCCCTCATAAATTGTCATTCATATATTGACCTTTACATATGATTCCCTCATACAGGAAACTCATTACAACATGAATATAATTGTGCACATAAGAAGTATAAACACAAGTTCATTTTATTTTCCTCAGAACAATACATAGTGCTCATAATTAGTTATGCAAGGCATGCACTATTCTTATAGTTCCACATTCACTTAAACTCAAAGGATTTCCAATGGAATAATTATCAAGCCCATTAACCAAGAATTCATATTTACTATACAATCACTAGTACCCAACTATTTATTTTAGTTCAATTACATAGGGAATAAATAATATTTATATGTTACAAGATTGTAGCCAGCCAACTGATTGTGCGTGTTCACTAATCCAAATTATTTTCGGCACAAAATGAGAGAGACGATATAATAAAGAAATGTATATAGATATATCAGATATCCAATAATGTAATAGAGATATATCAAATATATAACCATAAACACAGAGATACAATACTACACAATTTCTATAAATGAGTGAAATGTACACAATTATACAAATACAGAGTGAAATACTCACTAGAATGGTGGCAGCTTATCTCTGAGAAGAAATGTGATAGATACATTCATTCTCCAGAATATTATTGTTACAATGAAGCTACAGATTATTTTTTAACATAAATAAAATATAAAACCCTAACATCAGAAGATGAAAAGCCAACAGTTTTGGACCTCATTTTGGGTAGTTTGTTGTATCAACTTCTTGGGGGTGTAACTTTGGCGTACGATCTCTATTTGGGGAGAATGAAAGCTTGTTGGAAAGGTATCGATGGGGAGATTCATTTTGGGGGATAAATTATAGCCTTTGGATATCATTTGGGTGCCTGATCATGAAAAAACATCATTTAGGCCCTCAAACTGGCCTCGAAAGTTTAGGAACCGAAAAACTGCTAAAAATAGTAAATTTCCAACGAATTTTTTTGACCCAGTTGGAATAGGTGGGTGGCCATAGACATCCTCCTGGATCAATCCTCCCTCCTTAGAAAGAAATGGTCTCCATTACATTGATTTATTGAGGGAGAGGGGAAAGCCTTTGTTGAATTTGAATCTTGGTGAGATGCTTGCCTTGTTAGAGAAGTCGTGTTGCTTAGCCTTTTGAAGGTTGTGACTGTTGTAGGAAAATCTCTCTGCGGACAGGTAGATCACCTCTAAGAGCTTGACCCTAAATCTAGACAGAAAATGCTTAACATGGACACTGACTTCCTTTCAAATCTATCTAAACTAACACATGAGAAGGAAGGACGACAGAAGTACCTTTTATCGACGTTTGTCCCTACACGCTCTGAGTTGCGCTCCAATTCTTTGCTCCTCGCTGAGTTCTATGGACAAAACAAGATACGACCACTTCCTACACTATTGATGTTAGCTTGAAAATAGATCTATCAATTAATGATAAGTTCATGTGACATTAGACACAAACTAGAAAGAAATAGGCCAAGCGTGTCATATTGATGAGAATAACGACAACAGTACTTACAATCGTAGATGCGAATGCGACAGCTTCGTCAAGTCCCCTTTGTATAACCCTTGCCTGAAATATCCACAACCTGGATAACAACAGCTTCACTGATCACTCTCCTTTGGCTGACTGTGAGTTTCCTCCAAGATCATAAGTTTCATATCTTCAGTTCTACCCCCCTTTCCACGATCATAGAGTCTGTTTATATAGGTTAAGAGGAGCTTAACCTCTTGAGTTATCTTTAGAACAAGTTGGGAACCTTCTCCTTAGATTAGGGATCTCTTGATGAAACCAAGAATTTGAATACAACTTCCTCCTAATCTCGAAAGATCCTCCCTTTATTCTCCTCAACGGGCCAACTACTGCCTCAAATAAGGCAGCTCTCCCTTAGAAGGGGCATTAGAGCGCTGTAGCGCTCCCTGGTAAGCTTTAGGGGAGCGCCAACGCTTTCAAGATGAGAAACGCTCCTTCAGAAGGGGCAGGGGAGCGTTATAACACTCCCTGAAGCCTTGTAGGGGAGCGCTAGCGCTTCTAGGGCTAAAATAGGGGAGCACTCCTCCTCAAAACCTTTGTTTCAGAGCTCTCTTCAGGTGTCAAGAGTTATTTGACTTCAGTAAACTAGTTCTCCTTCTTCAAATCAAGTATATGAGATGTTATAAGTGTCTCCTTAGTGTCATTGACATGGAAGTATGTATGAACATCATTTGCGACACTTGTGACCAACTTGCGACACTTGCGAAAGTCGTAAGGAAGATGTGACACTTACAACAGTTAAGAGGAACATGCGACACTTATCCAGCTGAGTAATTTTGACGTGTAATAGATTGACCCCCAAAGTATGAAGTTAGAATATGTCAACTGATAACTGAAATACTTTGTAGATGTCCAAGCAAGGGTATAGACTCGGAGAACCCGACAGAAGCTGCACACAAACATCCAACAATTATCATGACATATTTCAAAACCCAAGGCAGGCATACCTATGATTGGGTGATAAAGACTTAGCAGGATATGGCCGCCATAAAATACACTGCGGATCCATAATTGTATTGAAAAAAGGTATAGCCACCAAAGATACAATGTGGATCTATACTCTGATGACTCAGACTGATCGTAGCCACGAAGAATACACAGTGGATCTATGAGATGACAAGACATAGCCACGACCAATACAAAGTGGATCTATGTTACAGTATATATGTTCTTTGTCCAATAGAAATTCCTTCGTAGCCTGGGCAAAGCACATATCAAAGAGATCCCTCAACCCAGGGTCTTCTTACCAATCTCAATATGGTACGGATCTGACCATGCGAATAGATGTCTTGACGTCAAACATGGCAGAAACCACTTGATTACCGGTCAATGGTTTGAACCGTTAACAAGTGCGAGGGATATCACCATTAATGCCAATGATTCCCAAGGTACCCTAGTAGATGAGCTGAATTCGAACACTCGCAGAATCATTCGATCAGAGGTCGATGATGTAAACCTACTGTCGAATGTGAGGAGGCCTACCATTGAGGCATGCAGGTCCCAAAGTACTAACTGGTTTCTAAGTCTGATTCCCAAATAATGTGTTGGAGTCAACAGGAATAGACTCGTCGAGGGAGGGCCTTGATGTATCCCCCATCAACGACATGAAACAGACATGGAGATGTAATTGGCAAATCAAATGGACATGGACTGACACAGGTTTTGAGGCAAGATATTTGGGATGGTTGAATCTCGAGGCGGATACTTCCCTTGAACACTGAGGCACAACAGCATGACATGGACCAAAACTATGCAATGTATACTGTGACTTGCGTCGGGTGACCCAAAGGAGTGAAAGGAACTCAAAAGATTGGCTCAGTGCAGAGGTTCAGCGGATTATGATATGTGCAAAGAGACAAAGTGCCGTGTTCAAGGGAGACCCTAAGAAGTGATGGATGATGTTCTCAAGAGACTGCTTGGCTTGTTCCTTTGAATTTTCCCCCATCCAGATATATGAGTACCTCTTTTTGATTTAATGAGCTCGAGGAGGATAACACATTCTCGATATAAATCACCTTTGGTAAGTTCCTCTTCCTTTGTTTAACGAACCGGAAGAAGTAAGGGTTCGTTCCCATGTGGGCCTATCGATGTGTGCTTTAACGAGTCCAAAGACAAAAAACTCGAAGGTTTTTCGGGATTATAGAATTTGGAAAAACACTTAAAAGAGAACTCTCTCAGTTCCTTTTTCGTACAATAGTCCAACGAGACCGAAAAAGGGTTAAACTATCGCTCGAAAGACGCCCTTTCTAACCTTTTAACGAGTGTGAAAGGAAGCAATATCACTCGAAAATCTTTTCACATTTAGAGAGTCTGAAAAGGGTTTAAAGGAGACTCCAGGGGGGTTCTTTTTTTGTGTGTTTGTATCCGTACGGGTCTGAAAAAGAGATAAAAGTTTACCCGGTTACATTCTCATGTATTTACGAGCATGAGAAAGAACAAAGACTAAGCTCGGTACTCTGCCCCCAGCTTGAAAGTTGGTGACTTGACTCCAGAAAGATCATCAAAGGCTGGAGACATGCCCCCCAAGCTTCAATTCATTCACCGACTTTGAGGTTGTCACCAATTTCTGTGCTAGATGGAGAAAAAGGATACAG
>JASDQU010276862.1:0-10774 GCA_032191745.1 Picea mariana
ATCAGTCAATAGCTCCAAGACATTACAAAAACCTACAATACAAGATTGGAGAAAAGGCCAAGGCGTCCTATTGGGCTAGTGTCCACAAGAAAATGAAAGTTTCCAGGAAGAACTCATCCAAGCCATGTAAGTGAGGTGATGTGGTTAGGGGATGTCCAAACATGAGGTGCAGTGAGGGCCAAGGATGCATAAGTGTTACCTGTGGGTGCCTTTGTAGAAGGCGAGCTGTACTTGTCATGGATGCATTTTTTCCAAGCCCATTCTTGCCTTTATTCTTTTTATTCTTCTTTTATTTGTTTTTTTTTTGTTCAAGAGCTAACCAGGGGACACTGCCTTGGCATGTTGACCAGAGTTGACAGCGTTACCCACAAGTACTTTTATAGAGATGAGAAGGCTGGCTCGTGATGAGACCCCCTTTCCCTTGGCCATGCAACCAAAGGTCACTGCCCTGGCATGGTACCCAGATGGTGGCAATGTTATACTGCTAGGTACCCATGGACCTAATAGGCTGGCTCGTGATGAGACCCCCTATCCTTTGAGTAGGTCTTGTTTTGTTATTTTCTGGGTCCCTCTTGTTTCTTGCTGAGAGGCTTTTTACTGCCTTCTTGGGGATCCCTGGACGAAGCATCTCGAGGTTTTATTTCTAGGCTTTTGTCTTTTACCTTTTGGGCCTTTAGCCCTTTCTTCCCACGAGATAAGGTGCCATCTTGTAAATAGGTCAACCCAATGCCCGGACAAGGGGAGTGGGATAAATGAGCGGGACATAAGATGAAACAGTGGTGTTATGATGGGAGCAGACGATGGCTTTTCAGAAATTCCTCCAGTGGCAAACCAAAACCTATGGGCACAGGCTTGCTAGGACACCCTGTCAATTCCCCCAAGCATGGTCAAGTGGGCAAATGTAAGATCCAAGCAGTTGTTAGAGATAAAAGGAATCAGATGCATATATTTAAAGGTTTTAATGATCAAAAGTGACACATACCATGATACCTGGACCAATTACCTCATGGAGCAAGAACCTCTTCTGATACAGGACTAAGCTGATGGTGATGGATGCTGCTGCTGCTGACAAGACAAAGCTGATGGAAGAAGAAAAGGATGGGCCCTCCAGGGCCATGCTCAGGTCAATCCTGCTCTCGGTACTTCATGTCTAGGACCTGTGGGCCTCAAGACATGATCTCCTAGTTATCCCTAAAAAGCAGGGATAATAGGTACCTCTGAAGAAATCACTAAGTTAGAAAGGGCACTATCACAAGCCCAAAAGCCTCTTTCTATGAGACTTCCTCAGACAATAAAACCTCATGTTTCGAAAGAAAAAATTTGTCCAAACACTTTGAATCTACAAAATGTTGCAAGACAAGAAGATAATCCTAAGTCCTTATCATGCAAAGACTCCCGTTTTGAACGTGATCACCCAAAGGCTACTCATGAGAAATCTAATTATGAAGATTCCATATTTACCTTGTTCACGCCAAATCAAATCCAAGAAAATCAAGACATGAGGAAGCCTAGGATTGAGTGCTTGTGCCAAACAAGTGAGGACTCAAGTGTAAAGCTGGAAGAGCCCCAGGTGTATGCTGGTGATCTACCCCAATCTTTCCCAAAACCTGGTAATGATGGGACCAACCTAAGCACTAGTATGGCTTATATCTTACAAAATGTCAAAAGGATTCGTGGAATGTTGGAAAGCCCTTCTTTGACAAAACAGACCCCAGATGACCAACAATTGTTCGAAGAAACTTCCACACTATTACAAACTGGTCATTTTGAGCAAAATGAGCAAACACCCTTTCTCACTTCCTTGCTAATAGATGACCTATATCTTGACAATTGCATGCTCGACTCCAAGTCATCTGTCAATATGATGAGTTTGAAGGTTATGAACCAATTGGGGCTGGAAGTTACAGGGCCTTATATCGACGTTTGTAGATTTGAGTCAAAGGGAATCAAGGTCTATGACTTAATGGAAGGTCTTGAAGTCCACCTTGCCGACTACCTTGATTTCCCCATCATAATGGACGTCGTTGTTGTCGATATACCTGACACTTGGGGAATGATATTATCTAGGGAATGGGTTGCTACTTTAGGTGGAAGTCTACAGATGGACTTGTCCTATGCAACTATCCCCATCAGGGACCAAGATTGCATCATTTTACATAACAAGCCAAAGAGGATGGAACACATTGAAAGGTGTAATCATGGACATAGTGACTACAAATCCATAGATCCGTCTACTTATTTCAAGGCTGGACCGCTCTTCCCTTGGTAGAAGAAGACAATATTAATGAGATAACATGGACCAAGGGAAAGGATGACTAGAATCTTCCTGGCAATCACAAGGACAACATTACACGAGGTAATGATGAAATGTTACGTTTGCACGAAACATACATAAGGGATACTGCTTTGGTAGTGTCCCACCCCATCATTCTAGAGCAGGCAAGAGATACAAGTTGGGGTGATTATCTCGAAGATGTCTCTAACCTCTCTAAAGACTGGGATGACTATTTTTCTACACAAGAGGATGAGATTGACGATTTGATAAGGTTTTGAAGGAAAGGAGTTGGCTTCGTCAAATGGAAGGGGGATGATGAACATTTGTTGACTCAGCCAAACCAAGAAGATGTACTTACTACAGAACCCCACCCCCCTCCCTCAACACAATACACTGGAATACAAGAAGAAGTTGATTCCGAAGGAGGGGACTACAAGCAAGGAGATTTGGTTTTTGAGTGGGATACAAAGATGGGGGAGCCTAACCACATTAAGGGATGTGCAAAGTTTTGACTTGGATCCTTCAAGATCAGAATGAAGTCAGTCAACGATGCCTACTATTTATCCACGCTTGAAGGTAGAAAATGTCCATTACTAGTTAGTGGATGCCTCCTTAAACCCCATCATGGGGCAAAGACTTGACTTCACAGGTAAGTACAGGTAAGTTAGACTAGGTAGGCATTTGCAATCATTGTATATACCATCTGCATATCATGCTAGTGTAGTGTAGTTTCATTTTGTATATATGCGTGCTTACTTTTATTCCATTATATCATGTATGAGCGAGGGGTGATATCACTACCCTGAAGATTACTAATTCATTTGGTTGAGATCTAGCAGATACAGGTCATACCAGAGATGCTGAGGTTCTCATGCGCTCTACGGTGAGCACATGTACTCGAGTCAGAGCTAGATGTTATCCCCTGTCCTAGGGATAAGTAAGGAGATTATGTCTCGAGGCCCACAGGTTATAGACATGGAGTGCCGAGAGCCGAACGACTTAAACTTGGCCCTGGAGGGCCCATCTTTTCTTCAGTGCAGTTCATCTATCATCAACAACAACATCCATCCCACTAGCCTGGTCCTGAAGTAGCAGTGGGTCTTGCTCTATGAGGTAGTGAGTTCGGGTATCATGGTATGTATCACTCTCATTTTCGAAGCATTTGAATATGTAGCACTGAACTCTCCTTCATTTCATAACGTTTGCTTGGAAATTATTCTTTTTAACTTGTTCATACTTGGGGGGGTGACAAAGTGCCCTAGTAAGCTGTCTCTCCTTTAGGATGAGTTGCCACTGGGTGGATCTATGAAAGGTCATCGTCCATTCCTTCCATACTTACCACTTTTCATCATTATTCCTCTCATCTTCCCCTACCTTGGTTCGGGCATTGGGTTTGCCACACTAAGAAGGGTTGTACCTTGCCTTGTGGGAAGAAGGGGCTAAAGGCCCAGAGGGTAAAAGTAGCTGGCAAGAGTTAAAAGCCAAAATAAAACCTTTAAGATGCTTCGCCCAGGGATTCCCAAGAAAGTAATAAAAGGCTTCTCAGTAAGAAAAAGGGACCTGTAAGATTAAAACAAAACTCAAGGTACTAGTTGGGGGATGGGAGGTCTCATCATGAGCCGGCCTATTAGGTCCATGGGCATGTAGCAGTATGACACTACCATCTATTTGGTTACCAAACCAGGGTAGTGACTCTTGGTGTTATAGCCAAGAGAAAGGGGGTCTCATCACGAGCCGACCTTCTCATTTTCGTGAAATGCTTGTGGGTAACACTGTCACCTTTGGTCACCACGCCGGGACAGTGTCCCCCAGCTTTTCCCTTGAAAAGAAAAAGACCAAAAAGCAATAAGACTAAGAATAAAAGGCATTGAATGGGCTAGGAAACAATGGCATCCATGATAAGGTGCAACTCTCCTTCTACAGAGGCACCCACAGGCAAGACCTACATTTCCCTGTCATCACTACATCCTCTGCCCAAACATTTCCCTTGCACCATTTCACACACTTACATGACCTAGATTGGATCTCACCTGGGAAACACCCCAAACTTGAGGAGGATTAGTCCAATAGAACATCCCGGGACCCTCTCCAAACCTGACTTGTTAAACTGGATAACGTCTTTGAGCATTTGTCTGGGTAAAGGGGGGTTTGGTGCACATTTTTGGGTAATTTGATTAGTAGATGTGATTGACATTGGTATGATCCCTGTGACTTATGAGCCCATGGAGGGCATACTTGTTGCTGCTGTAGGATTTTGCCCAGTGGACAACTACATATGGGGAGATGATTAGCTCAGACCTCCATGGGACTGAAAAGCCCACAGATGGATGCTATGACCCCAATCAGGGGCAAAGAGATGTCAGAGACTTGCACCATGGAGAAAGAAGGAATTTTCACCAGAGACATTTTGGCTAACCTAGACCCAGGGGGGATCTTTCTCTTCCTCCCGGACGTTGGCCTTAGGAGGCCCATGATGTCACCTCTGTGACCCTAGACGTCACCCAACGTCAGGATTGGCATTATGGAGGCAGTTGTGTGCTAATTGGCATGTGTGGCATCATCCAGGAGCTTGGGAGGCCTAACGTTTTGCAGATGAGGCCCAACGTTCCACCCAGAAGGCTCAATGCCACCCTATAAGGGCATGAAATCACCTCTAAAAGCGATTTTAGGGTTTAATTAATGACATTTATGTAAAAACTGGATTTTTGATGTAATTTGGCCATGTCAGCCTTTTGGTGACCTTATTTTAAATAAAGGTCATAATTATTGTATAAATAGAGAGATAAAACTCTCATTTTTTCATCATTCACTCATCACACAAGTGGTGGTCTGAAATTTGGCCCTCTTTAAGGGTTATTGGCTGAAATTAAGTGGTGGGCAACTTTTGGGGAGGCAAATCTTGGTGCATTTTGACAAATTTTCATGTGGAGGATCTTCAACTAGGGTTTATGCTTGATTATTCTTGGTGAAGTAAGTAGAAATCTGCATTTCTCTATTGTGAATGAATGCTTATGGTGAATTTACTTGTTTCATGTCAAAGATTATGAAATTGCTTGCTTGAAACCCTACGAGAAAGACATATGTTACTATCTTTTTCTCTATAATCTTCCACTTGCTAAGATTTCTTGAAAGACACCTATCTAGAAGTAGATACTAGAGCCCTACCATTGTAGCACTCTAGTAACCCTACTTCATTGCCAATTGCATATTTTATTTCAATTTGTCTAAGGAAAAGAGAAATCGCTAGGGCCTAATTTTTGTTTCTTTCTAGCAATTATCTCTGGGAATTGGATTTTTGAGGCCTTGGGCTACCAACACCTCTCTCATTCTCTCCATCATTGACGCCATTACCCTGGAAGGCACTAGTCTACCCATCACAAGTGTTGATTGATCAAACAATTTTCAAAACATCTTCTCTTGAATACCTACTAACTCCTACTAACCTTAGATTAGCCTAAATCATTAAGCTACTTGCTGTTGTTACAAAAGATTGCTACAGCCATCTAATAGCAGCAAATTAACTCTAAAAGTGATATGTTATGCTAGCTAGATCTTGCTAAATTTGCTTGTGACTATTGAACATCAATTGGCCTAGCTAAATCTATCATTTACAGTCTTTTATGCTAAATCTATCATTTACAGTCTTTTATCAAGCATTTCGAAGCATAATTATTGTGTTACAAATTTATCATCGCTGTTATAAACTGTTATACTGCTGCAATTTTATATCAGCTAGTCTATTTTCTAAGAGTTTAGAGTCTTGTGAAGCATTAATATCATTTTGGTACTTGGAAAGTGCCCTTTTTCTCTTTGTTGTCTTGTTCTGGGAAGGTACACAATATTATTCATTTGCTTCATCTTCAATAAGACTTAAAGAACCTTTTAACTTGAGTGACCTGTGAGAGGGGAGGGATTTCCTTGTGTCATTTGCCTTAGACTTCTCAGACCCTCAGGTCACTGGGGATGTGTCCCCTGGGGTAGTCTTGACATACTCCAAAATAGAAAGGGGTTTCCTATTAAGGTGATAGTGATAGGTCACTCCGAGTTACGCCAATTTTGATGCACTTGTCTTGGGCTTGTGGCAAGTACAAATTGTGCGATAACAGGTCGTTCTCCTCTGGACTGAGTTGAGATGATCTGTGAGAATGCCCATGTGATAGGTGAGTCATACTCCTCTTGACTGAGTTGAGATGATGTGTGTGGTCTCTTGTCGTGCTCCTTTGGACTGAGTTGAGATGACTTGAGATGGTTTCCTGTCGGACTCCTATGGACTTAGTTGAGTCGACTTGAGATGGCTCTCCAGATAGTACTCCTACGGACTTAGTTGAGTTGATCTGTTGAGAGTGACGTCCATGTGGCTGAGCACAGGTGGACGTGTCCCTAGTGGCAGAGCACTAGAGGATGTGTAAGATCCCTTGCTATATTGTCAAAGAGTAAGACTTTGGTAAATCCCTAATTTGTATTGTAAAGGGTACAGGTCGGCCCCACCATGTATAGATAATTAATATTGTTTAAAATATTAATTATATTATTTAATTGTACAAGTCGGCCCTATTGTGTCAATAGATACATCCATTTGATGTGCTAGGGCATGTATTTATAGGAGAGATACATCCGCATTGTGGATCATATCTCATTCTCACAACACATAGTGTGGAGATCTGAAATTTGGTGCGCACTTCTCTTAGGCGCTAGCTTTCTTGGTCATATAGCACCCTCTTGTGTGCACTAGGGTTTGTGGTGAAAGGGTGATCTTCTCTTGACTCTATAGCAAAGGATTGCTGGGTTTTTCCCTTCTTTGAGAAGGGTTTTCCCAGGATAACCTCTTGTGTCTTGTGCATGGTTATTCTTCTTGTGATCTTGTTACTGCAACTATTGTATATTGTATTGCTGCATTGTTTATGGTTCAAGTTCATGCTAAATGGAACGAAATTACATGTGCTTGAGCTCAGCATTAAAATTCAACAGGTAGAACACACAGAGAATTCAAAGTGGGAAAGCATGTTTTCTTGAAAGTGAAAGCTAAGAAAAGTTCGCTGAAATTGGGAAGTTTCCCAAAGCTGGCAGCAAGATACTGTGGACCATTTGAAATCCTAGAGTAGATTGGTCCTGTCGCATAGATGCTTGCACTGCATGCATGCATCTTCTTACATAATGTGTTTCATGTGTCTTTCCTTAAGAAGTACGTGCCTGATGCTAATCATGTAATTGATTGGAATGTGATCCAGGTGGAGCACAAGGGTGATTTCTAGGTCTAGCTAGTGTGCATATTGGATAGGAAGGTCAAGGTGCTTTGAAATTGAGCCATCAAGCTAGTAAAAGTAAAGTGGACCTGCTATGGTCCTGTGGATGCAACATGGGAGCATGAAGATGCTATGTAGAAAGAGTACTCGCATCTTTTTGGAGCTTTTTGAAGAATTTTTTATTGTACATGTATATATAATGCACCGAGGAAAGTGCACAAATAAGGGGGAGGGGAATGTAATACCCCCAGTTTGAACCCCAGGTTGTAAATGTACATATGTTTTATAGGCTGGTGAGCCAGGATGTTTTGGGCCGGAGTGCCTATGTGATATAAGGCTGGTGAGCCTAGCTTTGTAAATTGTATCACACTTGGATATATTAATAAAATACATCATTGCTGTAGACCAAGTCAGATGAAAGAGTATGGGGGGCTAGGACTCCACGAGAGGGATTGGGGGCTAAGATTTAAGGAAAAGGGGTTAAGTCAAGGGGGGTTTAAGCCAAGGGAATGCAATAATATATTCTATGTTGCACAGAGACCAATCCCCCCCAAAAAAACCCGCGTACTCATCGTTCCTGCATTCTGGGGACTTGGGGACCCTTAGGAAACTTTCCCAAATTGTTGGGGACTCCATCGGGGACTCGAGGACTTGCTAGTTGTCCCCAAGACGTTCCGAAGAAATTTCAGGGATGTTCCAGATAGATTCCATGGATGTTCTGGGCAGATTTTGAGGATTTTCTCGGCAGATTTTGGGGATATTCCAGGCATATATCTTCAGTCTTGAGAATCATGGAAATTGATGATTGGACAATATGATCATTTTTCCCATCCATTATTTTTGTATTGCATTGAATTTAAATCTGTTGTAAAAGTTGTAGCTAAAAATGTGGGTTTTGTATGATGGTTTTTAGTTTGGGACCTGGGTTTCTGGTGATTTAAATATTGTATTTTCAGCAACAACGTTACAACAAGGCAAAGCGTCCATGTCAAAAAAACAGGAAATGCAAGATTTCAAAGCGCTGATCCTTATGGTTACTGCTCTTGTTCTCATTTTTTCTGGTCATCTTATATTTTTCATATTGTACATGGGTTTCCATTAGTCATTCAAGTCTAGTGCTTCCACCATCTCAACCTCAAGTATTGTGAAAACAATCAGATAGTAGTGACTTCGATTGGGTACTATTATTGCGCAATTTGTACTTGCCCAAAAGACAAAGGAGAGTGAACAATAAATTGGCGTAACAGGTGGTTGTCCTATTATTGTCACCTAAATAAGATACCTCTTTCTCTTTAGGGGTAGTACCCCAGGGGAGATGTCCTCGGTGACCTGGGGGTTTGAGAAGGCGTAAGAGTATTAAAAGGTTCCTCCCCTCTCACAAGTCACTTTGATCAGAAAGTCCCAAAGGTTTTAATAAGATGAAACAAAGATTTGCTTAAGTGTACCTGCCCAGAACAAGACAACAAGAAAAACACTATTTGCAAGTACCAATTGATGTTAGTGCTTCATAAAACCATGAACTTTGAATAAAAGCATGAGCTGATATAAAAGATGAAGCAACAAAAATATTTATAACAGCAATGTCTATATAGTGATAGCTTCACAATTATGCCTTAACAAAGCTTCAATAATGACGAAAAATGATAACCTAAAATTGGCAATATGCTAGTATTTGTCAAAAGCAAAGAAGGCAATGGAAAATCAGCTCTAACACTTGCTTTTAAGATGCTTTTACTGCTGTCATAGATGGCTGTAGCTATCTTTTGCAACAACAAGAAGATTGTTAGTAAGTTGGTCTAATCTAAGGTTAGAAGTGGTTAGTAGAGATCTTGAAGTAGATGGTTTGAAAGTTGTTTTCATCAATCAATCAATTGTAAGGTATGAATTAGTGCCTTTAGGGTAAATAAAGTCACTTTTGCAGCGACAATTCTTTGGGGAAACAAATGATAATGGGTGAGCTAAAGACAAGAGGGAGGATGGTTGAAGTGTTAGTAACCTAAGGCCTCAATCATCCAAACCCTAGAAGGAAAAAGCTACTATGAAGTAGGTAACCCTAGGCCCTAGCGATTTTCCTTCTTCTTTAGGTCAAGTTTGAAATAAAATGAAATATTAATGAAGCAATAGTACTAGAGTGCTACTAAGGTAGGTAGTATATGCTTCAATGGAGGTGTCTTCTAGCAAAATCAAGTTGGTGAAGAGTTATTGAGAAAAGGACAATAACATGTGCTTTTATCCAAGGGTTTCACACTAGCAATTTCATAATCTTATAAATGAACAAGTAAAAGATACCATAACCATTCAAAGAAAGAAGGATTGCAGATTTCTAATTACATTCACCAAGAAAAATCTAGTCACAAGCCCTAGTTGAAGACTTTCCACCATGAAAATGCAAAAAATACACCAATAGAAGCTCCCTCCAAGAGTTGCGCACCACTTAGTTCAACCAATAAGCCTTAAAAGAGGCCGAATTTCAGACCTCACACTTGTGTGAGTGAAAGATGATGATTAAAAATGAGAGTTTGATCTCTTATTTATACAATACAAATGACCTTTAATTACATTTTAGGTCAAAAAAGGCCAACATGGCTAGTTTACATAAAATATCCAGTTTTACATAAAATTGACATTTAAAACCCTACTTTCATCTTTTTAGGGTGACGTCATGCCCTTCCTAGGGTGACATTGGCTCCCCTCTTGGAATGCTAGGCTTCCAAAGTGAAACGTTGGGGCTCAAAACCCCTCAGGAACTGCCACACGTTCCAACCAAAGCTGTCCTCATGCCGAATACCCCAACTGGATGATGACAAGGCTCTGAATGATGACGTCAGGGGCTTTTAAGGGACAACGTCATGGTGTGAGGGCAAGACCCCCCTTGGTGTAGGCCTGCCAAAGTGCTTCTGGTGGAACGTCCTTCCTTTTCTCTGGTGAAAGCCTCCGGTATTCCTCTGCCCCTGGTTGGGGTCTCAACATCCGTCGGGCATGGTCCTGCAACAACAACAAGTACGCCTTCCATGGGCTCATAAGTCACAGGGATCATAGCAATGTCAATCACATCTAATAATCAAGTTACCCAAACATGTGCATAAAACCCCCCTTTTCCCAGACAAGTGCTCAAAGACGTTCTGCTATTTAACAAGCCAGGTTTGGAGAGGGTTTCAGGATGTCTTGTTGGTCTACTTCTCCTCAGGTGTGGGGTGTTTCCAGGTGAAGACCAATCTAGGTCATGTAAATGCATGAGATGCTGTAGGGGATGTTT
>JASDQU010276864.1:4678-14906 GCA_032191745.1 Picea mariana
TTGGGCATTTTCTGCAGAGAGAAGCAGGCCGAATCTGGGCCAAAATACCTCAGCCAGCCATGCCATACACAAGCCGTACCAGCCAGCTGAAGTGCAGGCCTTACAGGTTGTACATTTGATGTACTTGCTGGGCCGTATTGGGCCTGTTGTAGCTGGGCCATACAACAGATTTGTTGGGCAGTTTTTAGCAGAGGGAGGAGAGGAGGTTTGCTGGGAATTTCTGTAAGAAATTTCTATTTTTCCTACTGCTGTAATTTCTCTTGAAAGCTCATAATAAAGCCCCCTCTTAGCTGGTTTTCCCCACACTGGGGTTTCCAGGGTACATTTGGTGTTGTCCAAACTTTATGCTTGGTTCTATGTATGCTTCTGCTGTCAATTTTCTGATTTATAACTCAGCTGTAGGTTAGTTGCATAATTTCAGATTTTAAATCAGCAAGTATAATTTCTGGTCAAGTGAAATTATTGGCAATAATTTCAGTGCTGAGTTATAGGAATTCAACAGTTCATGCCTTGGAGACCTCCCATCTGGTCGTTTGAGCCTATTTTGGAGGGCCATCCCTTCGTTTTAACCTCACTCGTGCCACGTGTGGACTTTCTGCTCTTTGAGCATAGACGCTGGCATTCTTGTTGACTATTCTTCATGGGAGAGGTATCTTGCCATGTTTTGAGGACATCACCTTGCGTTTGGGAGAGACGATGAGCACTCTTGGACCCTAGTTCGACCTCCGTATTGGGACGATCTCCTCTCTTGGGGGAAATATTGTACATGTGGCACATATTCATTGTATTTTATGTATTTCTCAACTTAGTCTCCATAAGTTAGTTGGAAGAAAAGTCAATTGTTATTTCTCCTTGGCTAGATCTAGGGAGATAAAATATTGTTGAATGAGATGGTTGACGAAGCCTTCTCTATAAAAGAGTCTCCTCCTCTCATTCCAATTTGTTGTTGTTGTTGGCTACTTTTGAGAATACAAATTTGTTGAATATCTACCTATTGAGGTGTTGGTGTCAATTCTTGGAGCTTTTCTATCTTGGCTTTCTATTTTGGTGCATTAAAATTTGATTATGTATGTTCAAGGCTACTACAGGCTTTCAAGGTCGATCCATTTGAGGGGTAAGATTACCACTTGGAGGGAATACGTTTTGGGGTAAATCCTCTTCTTCTTCCTTTGTTAGTTTGATATTTGCTTAATTCCTTGCTTTGTCTATCCTTTGGAACCCCAACAAGGGTATTGGTATTTTAATCAAGCTACTTTTTGGTGGAGGTGCTCCCTTTGAGACCCCGTCTAGTAGGGCTTTGGTCTCCATAATTTATCTTGATAAGATAGGAGACTATTCTTCCCTTTGGGATTTGGTCTCTTAATCCTAATCCTTAAAGATAAAATAGACCAAATTTGAAGAGGGGCATTCTTCTTGACCCCATAATCCCTAGTTGGAATAAGACACTTGTCTTCTCTCAACAACCAACCAAAACTACAAAATCCAAAATTCTTTCTTTTATTTTGTTTAGAAAGAAATCTAAGGGAAATTGAATAAAAATCATTAGTTAGATTTCTTTCCTAGTCTTGCATAAAGTTAATTGCTCATTTCATTTTCTAGACTAGAATAAATAGGGTTTGAGCTTAATTTCTTATCTTGAAACCGTAAAGAGGCAAATCAGCCCATAAGTTTTGTGCTTTGAAGGTTTATTTATCTTGTTTTGGGTTGATTTTGAGGCTTATACAAATCTGGAAATTGCACAAAAAAGAGAAAAAACCAGATTTGCATAAACCCTAAGGCTAGGTTTTATGCTCCAAAAGAACATTAATAACTAGACCTAGCATCTATTTCATTTACTATAAGGTTGTTACGAGTTTATTATTCTTTTCTAGTAGTAAATTCATCTCTAATTTTGTATTTATTGCATATCTTTTATTTGGAGATTATCTTGGTAAATTCTAGAGCTAGCATTGATATAACCGAGGGGGAATTTACCTTTCATTTCAAGTTCTTGCTTAATTTCATTGACATATCTATTGTGAGCATGATTCTAATTGATTTGGGTTGCTATTGGTTGCATACTATAAACCCTAGCTAAAACGTCCAAGACGTCTTGCTTAAAAGTTGAAATATTGCTCTTGGATTAGTTTCTTTCTTACTTCAAATCTCAAATTCTGCGTTAAATCATTAATAAAACAGATTTGGAAGTCTAGGACAGCCGTAAGCTTGCCCATAATTGAGAATATAATTGATTGGCACCTAAACGCACATTACACACAATCATTTTATGATAGACGATTTCATCTCTTGTTGTTTTGATTAGCTTAAAGTGGTCTCTTTTCAAGTAACCTGATCTAAGTTTCATTTCCTTGGGATGTTAATCGAACTAATGCAAATCTGAAGTTATTCTTGCATACATCCTTTACAATCAGATTTTTAAGTGGATAATTGTGGTTCTATGCTATTGTTAATGAAGTTTTATCTAAAGGCATTTAATCACTTGTTGGAATCCTTGTATTTTACATTGTCATATATTTGTTAGATTCATTAAAGTAAATCATAAGTTTGCATAGATTAATTCACTAGAGAAGGTTTACTTAAGATCTATCATTGATAGATAGGGATAACCCCCTTGGCCTTTGGAGCTGGTCTAAAGTGAAGGGGATATTGTACTGAGGTGACAGTGGTGCAATTCCCATCTTGTTTCCCCAAGGTATCATCCATGGTTGGACTTTCCACTTGGATGCTAGTTTAGGCGGTAACACATCTCAAGTCCCATAGGAAAGAAAAACACCAAGAGTTTATTGACTATCTTAGTTAAGTCTTTAATTATCATGTTGACTTATTTAATACTTATTCGAAAACATATAATATATACAATGGTTAATGTATGAATAAATACACCAACACCCTTCTTTAATGGTCATTTTGGAGGATACACCAAGCTTATCTGTAAACTTTACAAACATAAATGGACTGAGTGGCTTGGTGAGGATATCTACAGTCTTCTCCAGTTTTCTTCTAAGTGGTACAGTATTGCAGCTCAACTTCTCCATTTTTGACAAGTTGCGGAATCTAGTGACCATACTTCTATGTGTTTTGATCACTCATGAAAGACAAGATTCTTTACTAGTTTAAGAATACCTTGATTATCACAATAGATAATTATAGGATAGCCCACTTGATCTATTAATGTGCAAGTATCCTTCTAATCTAAATTGCTTCACATTCCCCTTTAACCACTGTCCCGTGCTCTCCTTATGTTGAAAAAAATGAAACATATTTGTTTCTTGTTAACCCATGCCATTGCACTTGTACCAAGAATGAACACATAATTGGTTGTAGACTTCTTATCATCCATAGATTTTGTCCAATCTAAATATCAATATCCAACCAATTGGAGTTCTTTACTTCTTCCGTAAATGATGCCAAAATCTGTTGTAGCTTTTACATATCTCAAAATCCTTTTCGGTTGTTGTTGTTAGGAATTATAGCTCGGATAGGAACTTTCGCATAGGTTCCATGTGAATGTGCGAGAAGTAGTTTGAGTTATTTTCAAAAAGTGATTCTATTTTTGGAAAGTAAATTCCATTTTGTAGTTCACTTTAGTTAAAAAGAGAAAGTCTTATTCTTAGAAGTTGAGTCTAAAAAGTGTATTTCATGCATGCATGATGTAGACTAGGAGTAATCTCAGAAATCGATTAGGGTTTTGGTCTGAGCTAAAACTATAAAGACAGGTCAAGATAAAGAGTTCACGTACACTTGAATACTTGAGCAATTGACCAGGTTGAGTGACATAGAGGGAGAGAGAGTAGGTAGCCAGGAAAGAGACATTTTCTGTCACACAGTGTCGTACAATGTACGGAACAATTTCATACAACGGTACAGATAGTACCATACGGATTCGTACGGACATAACCATACTGATGTTCATACAGTCTGTGTGGACAGGACACACAATTGTGTAGCAAACTGTACTCTCCCAGTAGGTTGTTCCTCTCAGTTTGGGGTGTTTTTTGGTATTCTTGTAGTGCTATTTTTGGGCAGCTTGTGGAGCTTTCCTTGTAAGTTTTTCGAAGGAATGAAAAGCTAGTTTTGAAGGAGTAAATACTCGTGTTGTGTGAAATTGATTTTTTGCTTCCACTATTTAATTTCCAACTATTGTGTGATTAATGCTACGGTCTGAATTTTTTCTGCATTAATTAAATTCAACAATCTACATGTTTGATGGAGATCATAAGGACTTTAGTCACCTAGGGCTGGGAATTTTCACATGGTATCAGAGCTTGTTTCTCTGACTGAGATTTTTTAGTATTTGTAGCGGTAAATCAATTGCAAGGAAGAAGGACGAACAGTGAGAGGATTTCAAAGTTTTATTTTGAGATTTGGTAGTTTGTGCAGTAGATCTCAAAGATGGTAGCAACTTGCCTCAGGTTTGAGGATGGATTGGATGGTGCCTCGAATTTCTTATCATGGAAGGTGAGGGTTACACTCTTACTAGAAGAGAATGATCTATGGGATATTATCAAGAACATTGTGACTCCGCCTTTAGATCTGCAGTAGTTGGTAGCTAATAACAAGAGGGAAGTGAAGGCTAAGTGGATGATCTTGGATGCCATAAAGGATCATTTGATCCCTCATGTATTCTAGAAGAAGACAATAAATGAGATGTTCGATGCTTTGGTTAGTCTCTACTAGAGTCAAAACATAAACATGAAGATGGTGTTACAGAACAAACTCAGATCCATAGTGATGACCAGATCAAACACAGTCACCAATTACCTTATGAAGATCACACAGATTCGTGATCAACTTGCAGCAGTTGGGGAGAAGGTTGAAGATGCAGAGTTAGTGAACATGGCATTGGATGGGTTCCCAACTTCATGAAAATCATTTGTCAAAGGTATATGTGCTCGGGAAAACCATCCCTACTTTGAAAGCTTTGGGATGACTGTATCCAAGAGGAGACTCAGATGGAGTCAAAGGTCGACAAGGAGGATGGTGATGAGAACCTAGCTCTATTTGTCAGTGAAATAAGGGAAGAGGTAAAGGACCCAACAAGGGTAAGGGAAAGAGTGAGAAGTCAACCTCAGAGCTAGGAAAGAAGGACTTGAGTAAAATCGAGTGCTTTAATTGTCATAAGCATGGTCATTATACATCACATTGTCTAGATAAGATGAAGGGTAAAGGGGAGCAACAACAGAAGCAGGTAGCAGCCTTTGCAGAAACTCAAATGAACGAGTTTGCTGCCAAGTTTGAGAAGGATTTATCATTGGTATCTTGCCTTTCTATTAACATGATTCCGAGGAATGCATGGTATGTGGACAATGGGACATCTCAACATATGACATCAACGCTGTAGTTATTTATTAATTTGAATAATCAAGACTCGAAAGTACAGGTTGAGCTTGGTGATGATGCCAAGTACCCAATAGCAGGGGTTGGTACTATTCCCTTGCAGCTCGAGTCAGGTAATTTTTTAGATTTTGATGATGTCTTGTTTGTACTAGGTCTTAGGAAGAACTTGCTTTCAGTTTCAGTTATGGAGGATAAGGGCTTTGCAGTGGAGTTCAAGAACTAGAAAGTCCTTATCAAACCGAAGGAATCTAGGCTAGATACAGCTTAGGTAATAGAGGTTAGAGAAGGTAAGTTGTACAGGTTGCAGGGTGAACCTGTTTGAGCCTTGGTGCATGACAATGACAACTTGTGCAAGTTCTGGCATAAGAGGATGGGGCACCTGCATCATAGGGCATTGCTTATTCTGAGGGAGATAGTCACAGGTCTTCTAGAGTTTAGTATTGAGTAGCATGGTGTATGCAGAGGGTTCACGCTTGGCAAGCATGACAAGGCTTCTTTCCCAAGTAGCAAGCATAGGTCTAAGGGGATTCTAGACCTAGTGATAGAGGATGAGGAGCAGGAAGCTCCAAAGGTTGAGTTTGGGTCACCAACAATTTCCAGAGTAGTACAATAGACTTCAGGTGGAAAAGGGGAGATGGTAGCCCCTTGTGCTTCTGTCAGGAGGTCTCAATGGTTCACTTAGACTTTGAGGAATGCTCAGTAGCATGTTGAGACTCCTAGGAGTACATTCAAAGAGAGTAGACCTTTGAAGTTGTTTCTAAACTATATGGCATTGATGAACAACATTCTAGATTTTGAGCCTTCTAGTTTTTAGGAAGCAGTAGACCAATAGGTATGGCGGGATGCAATGGTGGAGGAGTACACCTCCATCATAAAGAATGATGTTTGGGACATAGTGCCAAGTCCGGAGGAGAATTCAATGGTGAGTTCCAGGCGTCTCTACAAGATTAAGCATACTGCAGATGGCAACATTGAGAAGTTCAAAGTGAGGTTTATGGCAAGAGGGTTCTTCGAGAGAGAGGGAGTGGAGTACGACGAGACTTTTGCTCCAGTCGCCTGATACACAGAGAAAACTTAGGGTTTTCAAATAATGGGAATGAATCCCATGTTTGTTTTGTAGTGAACATGTTGAGTCAGTTCATGGTGGAGTCAAGGCAGGAGTATTGTGTTGTAGCAAAACATGTGCTCAAGTATTTGAGGGGCACAATAGAGTATGGTCTGAGATATCTTGGAGGTGATGAAGTGAAATTGCAAGAGTATTTAGACTTAGATTAGGCAGACAATGCATCATATAGGAAGGGCACCTTAGGGTGCTTCTATAGCTTGGGATCAACGATGGTATCCTGGTTCAATAGGAAGCAGACTTTCGTGGCACTTAGCTCAGCAGAGAGTAGAGATCACTTCATACAAGATAGGATTCAAATGGGAGTAGTGAAGCTCCAGTATATTCTGATGGATCAGCAGGTAGCTGATATTCTGACCAAGTCCTTGGCAAGAGGGAAGTTTGAGGCATTCAAAGACAGACTTGGTGCAGAATTCCTTCCTCACTAAGAGGGAGTGTTGAGAATTATAGCTCAAACAAAAACTTCCGCATAGGTTCAATATGAATGTGCGAGAAGTAGTTCAAGATATTTTCGAAAAGTAATTCTATTTTCAAAAATTAAATTCTATTTTGTAATTCACTTTAGTTAAAAAGTGAAAGTCTTATTTTTATCAGTTGAGTCTAAAAATTGTATTTCATTGATACATGACTTAGACTAGGAGTAATCTTAGAAGTAGATTAGAGTTTTGGTGTCAACTAAAACTATAAAGGCAGGTCAAGATAGAGAGTTCACACACACTTGAACACTTGAGCAGTTGAGCAGGTTGAGCGATAGAGAGGGAGAGAGCAGGCAGCCAGGAAAGATATGTTTTTGGTAGCACGCGGTCCTGTACAGTGTATGGAACAGTTATGTATAGTGGTATAGAGTCTAGACAATACCATACGGATCTGTACAGTTGTACGAACAAAACTGTACCATTGTCCGTACCATCCATACGGACATGTCGTACAGCCATGCAACAGGCTGTACTCTCCCAGCAGGTTGTTCTGCTCAGTTTGGGGTGTTGTTTGGCATCCGCGCAGCACTGTTTTTGGGCAGATTATGGAGGTTTTCTTGTACGATTTGTGAAGGAATGAAAAGCTAGTTTCGAAGGAGTAATTACCCGTCTCGTGTGAAATTGATTTTTTGCTTCCACTATTTAATTTCCAGCTATTGTGTGATTAACAATATGGTCTGAAATTTATTTCTGCATTAATTAAATTCAGCAATCTACTTGTTTGATTGAGATCATAAGCACTTTAGTCACATAGGGCTGGGAATTTTCACAGTTGTTCAATGCTCTGATTTGGGAGCTCTCATAAACCTAGATATATAGCTAACCTATTTTGAGGTCAAGCTTAGTGGCTGTAATATAAATCAAGATACCTAGTAGTTCCCTGTATACTGACTTATATGCCGAGTTTAAGTCAGTTTTGGTTAAAAGTTTGAGTCCAGTCTCCATAGGTGTGGATGCACTGTTACAATATACTATAGTTATTTAAGTGAAAGTACATTCACTAGTCTGAAAACCCTACACGTAAATAATAATATAGGAGACCTAATCCTGTCATGTCAAAAGCAGAACACAATACAGGTTTCACCTTTTGAATTGCCTCAACCTCACTGCCTGTGATGATGATATCAGTTACATATATTACCAAAATCACTTCACCCTCCTCACTTTTGACCTAGAGATTAGGATTAGAGAGATTTCTTCTGAATCCTCCATCTCCCAAATATTTGTCCATTTTGATGTACCAAGTTCTAGGAGCTTGCTTCAGACCATAGAGAGCCTTAACCACGCTGCATAATAGATGTTCTTTTCTTGCAATCTGGAACCCTTGAGGTTGGCACATATAAGTTTCTTCCACCAAATTTTTATTGAGGAATGCACTCTTAACATGCGTTTGGTAAACACTCTAGCCAAACTGTGCAGCTAAATCTGGAACGAACCTGATTGTGATGATCTGGCAATTGGGTCAATTGTCTCTTCATAATCTACCCTTGCCCGTGCAAAGCCCTTTTTGACCAACCTTGTTTATGCTTGTCAAGCTTTCCATCTGTGTTCTACTTGACTTTGTAGACTTGTTCACAGCCTATGGATTTCTTATTAGAGGACAAGCCTTTTCACACCCAATTCCAATTGTTCATCAATGTATCATACTCTATTTGCATGTCTCTATCCCATTCTGGTCTCCCTTTAGCTTCTTAATAAGATCGAGGTTTGAGAGCATTTTGAATGTAAGCACCAAAGCATAATTAACCAATTCAGATTTCTTACTTTTTTTTCTGATTGGTCTTCCACTTGAAATTTCTTCCCTCGATTGAGGAAGTTCCCCTAACCAAACATCATCCAATGTCTAATAGTACCATTTTGGGCTCTTTTCGCCTTCCTAGTCCTTCAAGTCAGCGCTGGTTTCTTGCTGATTTAAACTACTTTCAGCAGTAGCATGATTGAAATTTTGTTGGATTTCAATCCCAAAGGTTATCACATACTTATCTGACCTATTCATCATAGCTATTTTTCCAGCCATATTGCAACCGTCTTCACTAATTTTCAGACCTGAATTATGTTCTGATTTATGCTGAAACAGAACTTTATTTTCATCAACCACCACATCAGGGCTAAATCAACTTTTGTCAGTTTCAACATCACCAGTCTATATGCTTTGTGGTGATCACTATACCTTGTAAAGATCATTTTTCTGCATTTAGGGTCTAGCTTGCAGCGCTTTTCTTCCATATCCTGATTCCAATGCATAAATTTCTGAACCAAAAACTTTCAGATGACTCACCTAAGGCGTCCTTCTAGACAAAGCCTTTTTTGGGGTCATGTTTTTAACTGCCTTTGTGGGAGCCTGATTAACGAGATACACAACTGTGTGTACAACTTCTGCCCATTTGATAAAAATATATTTTTTCTTTAACACGCCCCTTGTTGATATTATGGTAGCTGCGGGAGGTATTTACCTCCACGTGTAAACCTGACGAGAATAGAATATTCCGGGAAGCAAGAAGAAACCCTAATTAATTGGTTAATAACCCTAGAAGACAAGTCGGCTCAAGAGAATGACTTGTATTAGGTTATTAGCCTCCAAGAGAAGAAGTCGGCTAAAGGAAATATTATATACTAAAGAATTAGTACCCAGAATGAGAAGTTGGCCCAGGCAGTTTGCCAGAATTAGTATAAATACAGGAGGCCAGTCTTCATTCTGGCTAGTATTCTCAGAACTGCAGAAGCAACACTTGTGCGCACTGCAGTTGGCCAATTTGTGCGCAAGTTTGGAGGAGAGCTGCTGTTGCAGTTGCTGCAACCAACAGATTTCGGTTTTGGCTTGGACTCTCTCTTGGTTATGGTTTGGACTCTCTAATCAGCTCTTGTTACTCTTGCTTGGTGCGCTATCCTTGGAGAAAGGTGTGTGTGCCACCTTTGTTTGGCTATCCAGTCTAGGGTTTGCTTCTAGAATGATTCTTTGTCAAGGTTAAGGTGCTCGGGGGTGGCTTCGACCTATGGTTGCGTGACAATGTTGCTATATTGTTTATGGTTAAACGAGCACATCCATTATATTCTAACAGGTTATGGACCCACTCTATCTTCGTATAGTTTAACCGCTGGAAGATAGATTGGGAGGATTTGCTCAGTTGCAGTTGCAGCCAGTTTCTGCTACAACAACGAAACGCTAACCCTCTCATTGAGGCACCTTAAGTGAAGAGATTGATCTAATTCCCAGATAGACTAGTGCGCCCTAGCCTAGCACATCTCCTGGTACTCTTACCAAGCTAAGACATCAAGTTTGAGTTTTTGGTCA